>JAAIIK010000038.1:1860747-1872460 GCA_014706435.1 Silurus glanis
AAAAATATGATTTCAGTACTGTTGTGATATGATATTTGTTGAGATATTTAGAGCTTAAAACAGATATAGAGAGTGATATTGTTTAAAAAAAAAAAACTAATATGCAAGTTTTTGAGTAAATAAATATCTTTAAACATATTGTATTTCACTAATTGTGTTTCCATTCTGAAGTGATTATGTACACTCCTTGTTTATTAAAATCTGTGGTATAAATAACTGATGTTTTTATATGTTAATAACTTTATATTTTGAGTGAATAAAGAGAGTAAGAAGGGCTGGTTTTCATGGCAAGTAGCCAAGGCCCAGGTGGTCTGGCTTCACGGAAAACAATGGCTTTTGAATGCTGGAGAAAGGTCAAACATACTGTGGGTTAAGAAGAGTAAAAACATCCTGACTCTACTGCTCTAGGTCTGCTTCTGGCATTGCTCTACTGGAAACAGTAAAGAACTGGACCCATGGGCACCACAGTGTAAAGAGAGTAAAGAGTAAATTGGAACAGAGCAGGAGAGCAAGAGAGAGAGCGAAAGAGATAGAAAGTGAGAGAGACTTTATGAGCCACAGCAGCGTTGGTGGTTACTGTACATCATGAGTGGGCAGCTGTGATTGAGTGCTCTGCAGCAATGCCATTAAACTCCATGCAAATCACAGCTTCGGCAAACAGTAGTGCATAAACCTCGTGCAGATCTATTACAGAGGGATGTGATCTTGGAGGTCATTTTCTCACAGACACTGACAAAATCCTCTGGAACAAAAGCGGATTACAGTAATCTGTCTCGTCCTTCTTGCCATACTTAGGCAAACAGCGCAAAAGGGTTTTTTTACGCCGATTGTTCTGTGTAGGTTTCAGTGGAGTGTTTACTTTCAAAGCCACGTGCTTCTGAACCATAGACTAACAAACAAAATAAACTTGCTGTTGCATTTTACAACAATTTATTAAAAAAAAAATAAAGAAATTGAAAAGAAATTGAAAAGCATGCATCTAACCGTATTGAATTTGTGCACTTTTAAAAAAACATTAGGTAATGTTAAAGTTACTCTAAAACCTTAACATTTAAAGTACATTTAATGCTTCTATTATATTGGATAGAACAATCAGGGAAATGGCAAAGAGCAAAATATAATTGTGTTTAATCTTACATGCAGACTAGAAATAAACAAGGAAGTTTTTTCCAAAAGAACAGACTAGGTTTTTGTAGTTTAATGATTATGAAGCGACAATCTCAGACAAAGATAAATGCATTCATTTCTATGATGCAGACAGTACAGAGCACAGCAGGAACCAGTGAACCTAGACTGAATTACAATGAAGATTGTCTCTGCCTCCATTTATGAATGTTTGATGATATCTAACACATAGAGCAGCCTCCATTCATTTCTCTCATTTAACATAAACTCAATGATACCCTGCAAGAGTTTAATTTTGGAAAATGTATTGCCAAAGTTTATGCTTTCAAAAAGTCGATATTGCATGCAGTTCAGAAACTGCACACATGAACTGCACAGATTTTTGACAGTGAAGTGAATGGCAACCTTACTCCGTACTGACCTTTGTAAAAAACAACATTTTAATTTGTTATGTAGGTAAATTTGTTAAGTTTAAACCTAATGTACAAAATAATGCAAAATAATGCTCTTTTTTTGTAAATGCAGCCGATGCTGTTACTCTAGCAGTAGAAATTAGTTTTGAATGGAAAACTACTTTTTAGAATTTTCTAAAGCTATTTTGTGGAGGATGCATAGCACAGGCATTGGATAAATCACAATCTATCTCATTGGGATGGTTTTTAGTTGGCAGATTAATAAGCTTGCACAAATAACAATCATTTCAGAATCTATGTAGAAAAACTGAGCACAAATCTGTAATTTAACCTATTCACTGTAAATAACCAACACCAACATAGCTCATAGCTCATACATTTTATATAACATGAAGAAATGCACATTCATAAATTTTAGAGCATGTTTGGTTATTCTGCCTCATTTGGTTTAGGTACTTGAGGCATTTGTAATAACAAGTTTCACATCATCACTTGCATGTTGATGAGTTAGATATAAAAATTAATTATATTAGAAATGTCAAGTGCCACACAGAAGCATGTGAGTCAAATGTTGTTTTCCAAATTTTACTTAAAACTAATTAAAAACTGCTTCATAGGGGCCATCAGGAATATTAAATAAACCAAAAAAGTGTTTATGTTTTATGTTTGGCCTGTAGACTTCATGTTTAAGTTAATATTTAATATTAAGACACACTTTTGCACATTAAAAAGTCTATTATGATTTGCTTGTATATTATTATTCTACATAATATCTCAAAATGTAGATTGAGATAATCAGAAATCATGACTTCTTTGTAAAGGTCACCTCTCAAATCACTTTTATCACCCGTTTCACCTGCAGCCTCAGCCATTTACAGTAATGCATTCTGCTGGCTGGCAAACCTGACATTAGCTCCATACCCAGGCTCCTGAATCAATAACTTTTAATAGACTTAGCCCTGATTGAGTACAGATGTCAGTTACACAGAAACTTTAAACAGAAACACAGGCATATTAATCACTGAAAAGCTGCCTTTTTATTATTTTTTTCCTCTGTGCCCTCAGGAGATGAAAAGCTGATTGAGAGGCAGAGCTCAGTTCTAGCTGAGTGAAACTTGAGCTGTGGACGAGAGCTTTTAATCAGCAATGCTAGAGATTAAAGCATACACTGGAGTATACACTCCTGTACTTAACACTCTAATCAGTATGCCGTAGAACTGACAGATGTGTTGTGACCTACTGATTCAGCTATATTTCGAGGCAACTACAAATAAATAAATTTTGAATCTCTTTTTCATCAGGTAGGAACGTACATTGGTCCTAGGATGGCCATGTATTTCATTACAAAACCATAGAGGGGAGCATTTATTACTGTCAATTGTCATTAAATTTCCTAGGCATCACTGAGAATAACTGGAATATATACAGGATTTCTGCATACAATTTCCTGTCTCTCGACTTTTACGCATGAGACAAAAGACCACTGAAATCTCATGCCCGTTCTTGAGATCTCACATATAAAATAGTCACAGATCAATACAGTTAATTATTTTTTCAGTCTAATTGAACATTTTACAATGCAAATGACAAGTATAATGATTATACATATGGAGATATACATTTAAATATAAATATTATAACTAAATGCATATTTGTGCATTCATACACTAAAATAGATCAATTGTCCAGGCGTTTTTATGTAACAGATGTGTTTTGTGAGGTTTAAAGTTTGTTGCTCTGCCAGAGTGTGTTCTTTTCTAAACATGTCCTCTTGTGTATATCTGATGACCATATCTACATAGCAACTGACAGTTCACTGGCTGAATTTGTTTCTATTTTTGAATCTTTTAAAAGAATACTGCTGTTTACTAACCTGAACAGAAATTAAATAATTTGTCAATTAAATTATAGTAGGTCTCTGGTATGTAGTATGTATTTTTCCTGAGACTTGCATCAAAATCAATTATCTTTTTTTAATGCTTATACCTTCGTGCCAGTGGTCAGTGGTTTACTTCCTATTGTTGATCACTGCATGCAATACTCTATGAGGCTATATCTGCACAACATCTAAAATTATTTTAGAGCAAACTCCAAACGCTCTGCAAAAACAGTAGCCTACAAAAATGGCTGTACCAGACTACACTTTCCAGATTGCACACTTTTACTGGCTTCTGTTTTACCACATTTGTTCAATCAGGAGATGCACTTACACAGGACTCTACAAGAAGAGACTTGCAATAACAAACAATTGAGCTTGACATATACGCTCAGCTTGTCTGTGTGGTCTTAACTATACCAACTTTTTTGTTGTTTGTTGCTTTTCTGGTGTTTTTTTTTTATTTACATTGAAGAGGTGTTTTTAAATTGGATTTGTTTTTCTTTGCTGCTTTACTTCCTTTATATCACATCTAAAAGGCTAATGTTCTAAAACAATGGAACATCAGCTTATATCTATCAAACAGGATTATAATATAAAAATTACAAAACGTAATGTTTGCAGGTTGTATATAAAAATACCATGACAGCTTATATACAGGGCATAGGAGGTCTATAAGGGTATTTTATATGCTGGCATCTGTAAGTATATTTAAAGAAAAATACAATAGGTTTCTTGAAAAATTATTTTAATTGTTATTTAAATGGTTAGAGTAAATTTTGGAGTGAGTTAGATGAAGTGGTAGGAGGTGTACCTATGAATGAAAGATTGGTGATTGGGGCAGATTTCAATGGGCTTGTAGGTAAAGGGAAAAGAGGGGATGAGGAGGTGATAAGTAGGTATGGCTTTAAGGAGAGGAACGTGGAAGGGCAGATGGTGGTAGATTTTGCTAAAAGGATGGAAATGGCATTGGTGAACACTTATTTTAAGAAGAAGGAGGATCATAGGGTGACGTATATGAGTTTAGGAAGGTGCACACAGGCGGACTATGTTCTATGTTGAGATTGGAGACTGTAAGGTGTTGGCAGAGGACAGTGTAGCTAGACAGCATCAGATTTTTGGATCAGATGACATACCAGTAGAAGCATGGAGATGTTTAGGAGAGAGGGCAGTGGAGTTTTTAACAAGATTGTTTAACAGGATTTTGGAAGGTGAGAGGATGCCTGAGGAATGGAGAAGGAGTGTGCTGGTACCGATCTTTAGGAACAAGAGAGATGTGCAGACCTGCATTAACTATGGGGGAATTAAGTTGATCAGTCACACCATGAAATGATGGGAAAGAGTAGTGGAAGACAGGCTGAGAGAAGAGGTGACCATCTGTGAGCAACAGTATGGTTTTATGCCGAGGAAGAGCACCACAGATGCATTATTTGCTTTGAGAATGTTGATGGAGAAGTATAGAGAAGGTCAGAAGGAGTTGCATTGTGTATTTGTGGATTTAGAGAAAGCGTATGACAGGGTGCCGAGAGAGGAATTGTGGTACTGTATGGGAAAGTCAGGTGTGTCAGAGAAGTTTGTGAGGGTGGTGCAGGACATGTATGAGGGCAGTGTGACAGCAGTGAAGTGTGCAGTAGGAACGACAGACTGGTTCAAGGTGGAGGTTGGACTGCATCAAGGATCGGCTCTAAACCCTTTCCTGTTTGCAGTGGTGATGGACAGGTTGACGGACGAGGTCAGACAGGAGTCTCCATGGACTATGATGTTTGCGGATGATATTGTTATTTGTGGTGAGAGTAGTGAGCAGGTTGAGAAGGGCCTGGAGAGGTGGAGGTACGTGCTGGAGAGAAGGGAAATGAAAGTCAGTAGAAGTAAGACAGAGTACATGTGTGTGAATGAGAGGGAGGGCAGTCGAGGGGTGCAGTTGGAGGGAGAAGAGGTGGAGAAGGTGAAGGAGTTCAGGTACCTGGGGTCAACAGTGCAAAGTAATGGAGAGTGTGTTAGAGAAGTGAAGAAGCGAGTGCAGGCAGGGTGGAGTGGGTGGAGAAGAGTGGCAGGAGTGATTTGTGATAGAAGGGTATCTGCAAGAGTGAAAGGGAAAGTTTATAGGACTGTGGTGAGACCTGCAATGTTGTATGGTTTAGAGACAGTGGCATTGAGTAAAAGACAGGAGGTGGAGCTGAAGGTAGCAGAGCTGAAGATGTTGAAGTTTTTGTTGGGAGTGACGAGGATGGACAGGATTAGAAATGAGTTTATTAGAGGCACAGCGCATTGAGGACGTTTTGGAGACAAGGTGAGGGAGGCAAGATTAAGATGGTTTGGACATGTGCAGAGGAGGGACATGGTATATCGGTATGAGAATGCTGAGGATGGAGCCACCAGGAAGGAGGAATAGAGGAAGGCCTAGGAGGTGGTTTATGGATGTGGTGAGGGAAGACATGCGGGTAGTTTGGTTGAAAGAGGCAGATGTAGAGGACAGGGGGGTATGGAGACAGATGATCTGCTGTAGCGACCCCTAATGGGAGAAGCTGAAAGAAGAAGAAGAAGATTTAAATGTTTGTAGTAATACAGGGCTATTTTAAAATTGTATTCTGAGAACATTTAAATTCTGTTTAATTCAACTATTGTTTAAAATTCCTGTCATTTCGCCAGCACATGAAAAATAACTAGACTCAAACAAACTAGTCAATCTCATTAGTGAACCTAAGTTGACTTTCAGAGTTGTGTACTGGTAAGCTATTGCTGTTACAGGCATTAGATTTTTTTATTAATTTAATTAGTTTGTTTAATTGGATGACTTCATTTATATTGCACTCTACATACACCCTAGCTTGTTTGCTAACAACAACTATGAGGTCAAACATTCGTGCACATGATAAACCAAGTCATGTAGCAGAATTGATATCAATAATAAATTAAAATAATACTGAAACACAAACATAGCTGACTATCCTGCTAATTGTAATTAATTGTCATTTTCAGTGTTACAGGCCCATTAGATTTCGAGTGCTCTGACTAGGTCTTACAATTACCATTAATCTCAGTTTTATTTAGTGATCCATTCTTTTAATGAAGCCCATGATATTGAGCAAATCTACCATTTTTGTGCTGAAGTATCTTTTAGATTAGACTAGATTTTGGCAGGCATCTTAGTAAATCTCCAGTCAATCTTTTCAGTGATCTGGCATTCTACATTGTATAGAGGCTTTTATAGCAGCATTCACTCCTGAATAATGGAAGCTAATTATTGCTTATTTTGTGATTGTTTGGAGCTTTTGTGTTGCTTTCGGGCAGTGATCAGCACTATGAGCTGAACCTCTCATCTATTTGCAGTGCTCAGGGGCATCAGAGCTTAAATTTGCTTACATTTTTATCAGTCTGCATTGCTTCTTGGTAATCTCTAAACAAGAAAGGCAAATATAAACAACCTCTCATACTTTAGAAAGCTCTGGAAGACATCCATTTGGGTTTAGTAGAGCAGTGGATATGCTTTTGCTAGAGCTCTGTATGAGATTTGACCATCAATGCAGAGGCTGGATCTGTGCCCTCCACAAAAATGAACTTGAAGTCGATTTCAATAGTTCAGTCGATTGTAATTGCAGATGTCCCCTTCCCCCTAGCCCACAACCATACTGTCACACTAGGATCAAGAGTCAGAAACCAAAATACAGACAGGACATTTATTAGCCTTGGGAAAGAGACAGAAGCTAGGTAGAAGCATTCACTGGAAAACAGGTTTACTCCAAAACACTGGTAGTCCAGCGATAATAGCCAGAATGAACTGTAGAGTGGACGGTGAGTGAGAGAGTACGGGGGCCTTATAAAGGAAGGGTGTAGCTTGGAGACAGGTGGAGGTGATTAGTATGAAGGCAAGGCACTGCGAGTGTGCTGAGTGCAGAGGGGAGGTGTGGCTGGTGGTTCCCTGACACATACAATGCTAGTAAAATACAGCTCTACTGTGCCAGGCACAAATCATGACTTGAAAATCCATAATAATTCAACGTGCAACTTGTAGACACAGCCAGCAAGCCTGAAAGACAAATCTACAAATATAAACTTGACCTCCATAGAATCTTGTAAATATTCAAACAAGTGAGTGCCCATTTTGTGCTTTGAATTATTTTAATGGGTCACAGCCTGGGAATATCTGCAACAGACAAAAACCTGTGTGAGCACTTTGGCCTTAATATAACAGATAGTGGTTACAGCACCTCACAATACTGTTTAATGTCCCAGACAAACATCTGCTGTGTTGCAAATGGTTGACATTTTAGATGAATTTAACAGGCATTTGAGATTTACTTTGGGGGTGAATAATATCAACTGTAGCTTATTTTGTCATTTCATGCTTGAAGGAGTTTGTCTAGGCTGTATAATTGTGTGATATTGCCATGGGCTTGGCAGTAACATTCACTTCATTTGATCCTGCATAATTTCTCTGCATATTACAGCAATGTAATGACTATTACTAATCTGGTTTCTTTTTAGGCAAATTAAACCCTGCCTGAGATACAACCTGTTCTGAATCTTTTTCTGATTTCTTCTGAAACACATCTTCATGTCTTTGGGAAAGACATAGGTAAGACTTTGGCTAGTCTCTGAAAAACAAGAATGTCTCCTGGTTATTGAGAATTTAAATTAGCATCTTTTGAATACTGTAGCAAATTTTGCTCGCAAAAAGGGAAATATTTATGAGTAATTATAACAGTATAATTAATCATAAATATTTGGAATAAATCTTAGAATTAACAATGATAGAATCAATGTTACAATTATTTGATCTGTTTGTCGACTGAGCAGACAGTATAATCTTTTATCAATTCTAGAAATGGTTATCTCTCTACTTTATACTGTACTAGTTGTAATTTAGCATGTAGCAAAATCAGTATTCAGTGACTTCGAATCTTTAGCAATATTCAGAGACAATCACTTGTGAACATAATGCATTTAATGAATAGGACTACACGTAACACAGGACTAAACACACAAAAAGACTAAATGCAATATGTTGCACTTCTATTAGGAGCATAGCGGTATTTTGGGAATACAGCATGCCACTGCATTCTTCCGCTATTACTGCGTGTGTGGAGACCGAGGATTATGTCCTTTTTATTTAAGTTTCTTTGACTAACCCATAACGCTGTTGCCAAGAAAAATAAAAAAACACGAGTTTTGGAAACCTGTCTGTGCTTATATGATTTCTGTTGCAACTGGAGTTTTAGTGAGCTATCCCTTCACCCTGACTCACCGCGCTACAACGGCTTGTATCTAAACAGTAGCCGACCAAGTAAGTCATTGTTCACTGTCTTCCTCCTTCCTTTCACAACTACAGTGGTACCTTGACCTACGAGTGCATTAATGTACGAGTTTTCCGAGGTACGAGCGTTCACTCAGTCGATTTTTTTGCTTTGTTATGCGATCAAAAAAATTGAGGTACGAGCTCGAGACGCCGCTGCTAGATGGCGAAACAAAGCCAAAAAGCGAAGATTGTGACGAAAATTAAGATAAGCAAAGAAGAAAAAGTAAAAATTTTAAAGTTTAGGGATACGTAGTATACAGGAGTGATAGTAAAAAGCGAGTTTTCCCTCCGCCTCCGCTTATCGCCTCTACCCCCCCTCCACACACACACACACACACACACACACACACACACCCCACCGGCATTTTCGTTAGCTCAAGTCGTCTCATCTCCAAGGAAAATACACTGAATAAAACCTTATTATATCTTTACATACTCTTTCTATTATGTTTTTATACAAGATTTGTTATTTAGAAATGTATTTTCCAATTTAATAACATGAAACATAAAAACGGGGTGTCATTTTGAGGGTTGGAACGGATTAATGCCATTTTAAGTATTTTCAATATGGAAAACTGTTTTGATGTGCGAGCAAATTGAGATACGAGCTCGTCCATAGAACGAATTAAACTCGTAGGTCAAGGTACCACTGTATTTCTATGGGGAGTTTATCTTTTGTGCACCACCGGTGGAAGATTTTCTCCCGTGAGGTGCGTTTTTTCGTTTCCGTTCGGAAATTTCATTGGTCTAATGTTATGTCGCACAGTTTTTTGGCTTGAAGTTTGTGAAACCGGGAAAAACCCAGGAAAAATCCATAAATTAGCCGCTTCGTTGTTTAAGCCGCAGGGTTCAAAACGTGGGAAAAAAGTAGCGGCTTATAGTCCGAAAAATACGGTACTTGCATTGGCTTTTTGGCTGAACAAGAGTCTGGATGCGGTAGACAAAGGAGATACTTGATGAGTCCGTTAGGAGAAAGTTCTTGGGCAATGTTCTTGAAGGTAAAGCTGCCGGAAGATCTGTCTCAAAGGGTTTGAGTCCATCTCAAAGGAGGGTTTAAGCCACAATTCGTGGGTGTTCAGGACATTTAAAGCCACGCCCATCTTTGGTGGAATGGACAATACAAGGCATGACCTTTTGAGAGGGAAAAACTTTCTTTGTCTACGTTCATTGCCTGCTTGCATGTGTATGGCCGGTCTGGAGAACTGATAAAGTTTTATCCAAAGTGTATTAAAAGCAGTACAGTGTACTTCACAACCATATACACCATTGTTTAAGAAATACAGAGCAGATAATTTTGATACCAAGGAAGTAAGTAATAGACAGCATTAAGGCAGAGATACATTGATACACCTGGACATACGCCTTTAAAGTGTAACTAATGTCAATATGAGTTGTAGCTAGGATGATATGATAAAAGGGGAACACATACAACACATGCATATATCATACAGAGTTTGGAACACTTTATTATTGCCTAAATAAATGTGTGTGCTTGTGTGTGGGGGGTACATCACACCCAGACATATTGGAGCCTGGTGGGTTGGGTGTGAAGTGCCTTATCAGTGGAATGTCCTTGAAGTTAAATCGAGAAACCAGAGAGCTGTTTGTTTATTGCCTTTATGTGTAGGGGAAGATACAACAGTTGGCAATTAGCAGAGGGTAGGTCAGGTTGGCGGCATGATTACTTAATGGATCACCAAAAGACTTGGCTACCTCGGGTTGCTAAGCTTTCCTTGATGATTCTCAAGTTAGGTTTTTACCCCACACCAAAACCAAATAAAGTGAGAACAACCAAATCAACTACTCAAAACACAAAAGGAATAGAGCAGGCCTAGACCTGGGACTGCTGTTAAGGTTTAGGACGGGTCTTTTCAAAAAAGGGGGAACTGTCAGTGTTAACACTAAAATACTTTGGATGAAGAAAATTAGTCACAGCTTTTCTTTAATTGCATGAAATTCAAATACATTTCTCACTGGACATTGAGATTTTGCCCAAGAATATGCCTAGTGTTTGCTATGAAAAAATGTCCTTGCTGCTAAAAATGGCATCCACAGGCAAATGACCAAAAATGATGAAAGAAATTTGCATGCTGTGATTCCTTTATAAATGCATGCCCTTGCCTAAAGCTTACAAAGAGAGAACCCCATCTGATAAAAAAAAAATGTGTTTAATCTCAGAATCCATATGTGTCCTGGCAAAGACAAATATCAATGTTCAGACTTTACCTGAAAAGATTTTGATGCTGTTCACAAAACATGGATAACCATACAGAAAATAAAGAAAAACAAATGAGTAATTCTTCATTAACACTTATTTTCATCAAAAATAGACAAAGAGACATGGTGGTGGAATGAGGAAGTGCAGGACAGCATAAGGAGAAAGAGGTTGGCGAAACAGAATTGGGATAAACAGAGTGATGAGAAAAGTACAAGGAGATGCGGCAACAGGTAAAGAGGGATGTGGCAGTGGAGTTTTTAAACCAGGTTGTTCAAGATTTTGAAAGTGAGAGGATGCCTGAGGAATGGAGAAGGAGTGTGCTGGTACTGGTTTATAAGAATAAGGGAGATGTGCAGACCTGCAGTAACTACAGGGGAATTAAGTTGATCAGTCACACCATGAAGTTATGGGAAAAAGTAGTGAAAGCCAGGCTGAGAGAAGAGGTGACCATCTGTGAGCAACAGTATGGTTTCATGCCGAGGAAGAGCACCACAGACAGCTTATTTGCTTTGAGAATGTTGATGGAGAAGTTTAGAGAAGGTCAGAAGGAGTTGCATTGTGTGTTTGTGGATTTAGAGAAAGCGTACAACAGGGTGCCAAGAGAGGAGTTGTGGTACTGTATGAGGAAGTCAGGTGTGTTAGAGAAGTATGTGAGGGTGGTGCAGGACATGTACAGTTATGTTCAAAATAATAGCAGTACAATGTGACTAACCAGAATAATCCAGGTTTTTATATATATTTTATTGCTACGTGACAAACAAGTTACCAGTAGGTGCAGTAGATTC
>JAAIIK010000038.1:1872860-1912872 GCA_014706435.1 Silurus glanis
TGAACACACCCCTTTCAACTAATTGCCCAATTGCACAGCCTTACGAGTGTGCATATCATGAATGATGGGTCTTGTTTGTTTTCTGAGAATCTACTGCACCTACTGGTAACTTGTTTGTCACGTAGAAATTAAAAATATACTAAAAACCTGGATTAATCTGGTTAGTCACATTGTACTGCTATTATTTTGAACATAACTGTATGAGGACAGTGTGACAGCAGTGAAGTGTGCAGTAGGAACAACAGACTGGTTCAAGGTGAAGGTTGGACTTCATCAAGGATCGGCTCTAAACCCTTTCTTGTTTGCAGTGGTGATGGACAGGTTGACGGACGAGGTCAGACAGGAGTCTCAATGGACTATGATGTTTGCGGATGATATTGTGATTTGTGGTGAGACTAGGGAGCAGGTTGAGAAGAGCCTGGAGAGGAGAAGGTATGCACTGGAGAGAATGGGAAGGAGGAGTCAGTAGGAGTAAGACAGAGTACATGTGTGTGAATGAGAGGGAGGGCAGTGGAGTGGTGCGGTTGCAGGGAGAAGAGGTGGAAAGGTGAAGGAGTTCAGGTACCTGGGGTCAACAGTGCAAAGTAATGGAGAGTGTGTTAGAGAAGTGAAGAAAAGAGTGCAGGCAGGGTGGAGTGGGTGGAGAAGAGTGGCAGAAGTTATCTGCGATAGAAGGGTATCTGCGAGAGTGAAAAGGGAAAGTTTATAGGACTGTGGTGAGACCTGCGATGTTGTATGGTTTAGAGACAGTGGCATTGAGTAAAAGACAGGAGGTGGAGCTGGACGTAGCAGAGTTGAAGATGTTAAGGTTTTCTTCAGGTTTAGAAATGAGTTTATTAGAGGGACAGCGCATGTAGGACGTTTTGGAGACAAGTTGAGGGAGCAAGATTGAGATAGTTTGGACATGTGCAGAGGAGGGACATGTGGTATATCGGTAGGAGAATGCTGAGGATGAAACCACCAGTAAGGAGGAAAAGAGGAAGACCAAGGAGGAGGTTTATGGATGTGGTAAGGGAAGACATGCAGGTAGTTGGTTTACAAGAGGCAGATGTAGAGGACAGAGTAGTATGGAGACGGATTATCCGCTGTGGCGAACCCTAAGGGGAGAAGCCAAAAGAAGAAGAAGACGATTGTCATTTGTTGTCTTTGTTCAGAATACACCTTAAGTGGCCTCTGGTAAAGAGTGTATTAAAGAGTTAGTAGGCATAATGTTGTAAAGATTGAAGATTGTGGACAAAATCCTGAAATGAGCCTAGAATAGTAATTCAAAGTCAGAGCTGGTGGGTTTGACATAGCATGAGCTTTCAAGCTCATATGGCATACTGTATATTGTGTGCTCTATAATTGGCTTTACATAAAAACAAAATAAAATTTGCTATTTTGTTTTTTGCCATGGAAAATACAAATAGAAATCATTTTATTATAAGATACACATATGACATATAATAATACCTAAAATGCTTTAATAATATTTATATTATTTATATGGTTCCGGTCCCAAGCCCGGATAAATGGCAAGGTTTGTGTTAGGAAGGGCATCCAGCGTAAAACCTTGCCAAATCGAACATGCGGATCACGAATACATGATGATCCGCTGTGGCGACCCCTAATGGGAGAAGCCGAAAGAAAGATTGATTGATTGATATTATTTATATTCATCTTATAGTAGTAATAATTAATGAATATTTGTCATAATAAATGAATACATGCTTGTATACAGGATCACATTGAACAATATATAAATTACCATTAAATAAATAATTATTCATATTTTTACTCTGAATCTTCTAATTGGAATAAAATTTTGGGCTATTACAAGTGTTGCTAAAAATGGCCTACTACTTGAATAATATATATTTTTTTATCTAATGGCAAATAAAAACAAACAAATATCAGGGAATTTGTTCTTTTTGTGCTTGACCAGTGTGGTATCCAGCATATTGGAATGCACAAGCTTAACAAGCCTTACTGACTTGAGAAAAAATAAAAAAGCTTTTTGCTGATATTGAGTGTGGAAAGTGTTTCTCCTCCTGCAGTATTAAAAGGGCAACCATAAATGCATGGGATGAGAAAATTACAAACACTTATTTTGACTTTTCAAACCCATGACATCCTCAACTAAGGAGGAGTGTAGCAGCTCTGGGATTTACTGCCGCAGGGCAAACAGGATCTTGAGCAGACAGCAGAGTCCTGTGGTCTCACTGCAACAGGCTTCCATTAGAAACTGTGTGTGTTTCTCTGAGACAGGATAGGAAGGAGTGAAAGTAGGCAATTAAAGGCCAGGGTGAGAAACTGTGTTCCCAGGCTGATGACCACACTGCTCTTGGAGGAATTGTAATTTATTTTTTAGTGAATTTACAATCAGAATACAGTAGCTCTGTTTACCAGACTCTCTGCTGTCTCAACTATTCTGGAGATGCCACTTATTGTTAAGATACACTTTGGCTTTACTCATTTTATAGTCAGTCCAGTAAAAAAGATATACATTAATTTAACCAAGCATGAATTATTCTAAAAAAAATTGAAGAACTTGTAAAAAATGTACAATATTAAAACAGAGCAGGTAAATTTCCAATTATTTGTAAGACAATAGGGGTATGTTGATTCTCAGTAGGCAAAACTGTTTGACAACAGCACTGAATAACTATAGAATTCTTAACAATTGTTTAGAAAACCCTCTACTCTCATTGTTTGAACTTTTCCTTTCTAAATGGATATATAGCAACTTCAATTTAGAGAACCTAGAGATATACATATAAATATCATTTGTATTTTTCTTGTTAGATCAAAACTGACTGTTATGGATTTTGACTGTATATGTACATACTTTATCTCAGTGTTGTGTACTTTTGAGATATATATATATATATATATATATATATATTATTAGTGTTATTTGTCAGATCTCAGGAACTCCAGTTCTCAGCAAGCACTACGAATATGTATCTTCAAATATGTCCGCCACAGACTACAAAAATCTTACTGATTGACCACAGGTATGCTCAATTGCGCACACACACACACACACACACACACACACACACACACACACAGACACACACACAATGTGACTACTCCCTTGGATGCATTTTAAAGACTAAAATGAACTGCACATGCATCCACTCATCCACTCATGAGTTTCATGACATTATTATTTAACGTTTAAACACGGACTGATTACAATCCCTGTCTCCAATAAAGCTTAGGAAAGCCTTTTTATTTCTAAAATTGTATCTTATTTAAACAGTTTTTAGCCCTTGTTGCAGTCTCATTCCATTAATGGTTTGACCATTATTGCACTATTCCCTCTAATGTGACCAATTAAAGGGGTTAGAAATTAAAATTGCCTTTGGGTCACAAATTAGAGGACAAACATGGCACCAGATGCAATGCTAGCTGAAAACCTCTGCGCTAGATACCACACTAAGAGCTTTAATATAGCCAAAGTAATTTAGAGCTGAAGACTAATAAAAAAATATATAAATTATATATTAGCTAAAAATGTATATAACTGAATAATGAGCTTAGCCAAATGATATTACTTTACAGTGCCATTTGTAAATGATTTTAGTGTTTGGACTGCCTCCTCACAGCAATTGTTTTGCTTTCTGACTTTGACCACTGTAAATTTTATTGCCAGTCAGGCTGGTTTGACTATTTTAGAAACCGTTAATCCCCTAGGATTTTTAGACACAACATTTCTGTTTTATGTGTATATACACACACAATTGTGTGAAAGTGAAAATGCACTTTGCATTCTTTGTGTCCCAAGACATACAACCCAAATTTTAAACAATGGTTGTATGAAAGCATTTTGTATAACATAAATAAAATAGAATGTAATGCAATCTCATAAACCCAGCTATTCACAAATGAACAAAGAAAACATATGAAATGTTTGAAAAGAGAAAATGTATGATCTCTGGAAAAAAAAAATAGTCAGGACAAGGGGAACAGAAAGTGAGTGAGTGTTACAAAATAAAAACAGCTGAAGAACATTTTGCAACTAATTAGGGTAATTGGCAAAAGGTCAGTAACATGATTGCTTCTCTAAGATACTCATTTTATACCCAGAGTTTCTCAGTTGATAAACAGAAGTTCACCCATCTGTGAAAAACTGTCTACAAAATGTGAAAAAAAATGTAAGAATAATGCTCAATTTAAAATGACAAAGAATTTGGAAATCTCATCATCTACAGTATATATCATTCAAAGATTCAGAGAATCTGAAGAAATCTCTGTACGCACATTCATTCATTCATTCATTCATTCATTCATCTTCTCCCGCTTATCCGTTTTCGGGTTGCGGGGCCAGCAGTCTAGGCAGATTCCCTAGACACTTCTCCGTGTCCAGGGATCGGGTTATCAAGGCCCCAGCCTTCGACTGCTGCCCGATCCTCTCAGCACCGGTCCCTTACGGTCCCTCCTGCAGGTGGTGAGCCCACGGGAAGGTGGCCCCACGTCGCTCCGACGTCACGGTCCTTGATTTATTTTTTCTCGTAAGGGTTTTTTGAACCGCTCTTAGTCTGACCCGTCGCCTAGGACCTGTTTGCCTTGGGAGACCCTACCAGGGGCATATAGCCCAACATAGCTCCTAGGGTCATTCGGGTACTCAAACCCCTCCACCATGTTAAGGTGGCAGTTCAAGTACATGACAAAGGCAAAAATCAATATTGGAGCTTCTGCTCTTTATGCCATCTGTGACATTGCATGAAAAATTGTATGATTCTGAAATCACTGCATGGGCTTAGAATCACCTACAGAAATCTACCGTGTCATCCACAAATACAGGTAAAAGCATATAATTAAAAGAAGATGCCATATGTGAACTTGATCCAGAACATTGTCTTCTCTGTGTCAACTGTGGCAAAGTAGAAAACGTATTAAAAGTTTAAATTATTTTTTAAAACCAAGGATGCTGCTTCCTATGGACTAAAGTGATCAGTGGTCAGACGAATACATTTTTTTAAATTCTTTTTGGAAACCATGCACGCTGCATCCTTCAGACAAAAGAGGAGATGGACCATCCAACACGTTATCAGCACTGTCAAAAAGCCTGCATCCCTGATGTTTTGAGCGATCATTACAGCCTATGAAATGCCTGCACATCTTGAAAGGCTACATCAATGCTGCAAACATTTGAAAATATTTAGCGTATCATTAAAAAAAAAAAAAAAAGCCACAGGACAGCTAAGCAGCTAGAATCCTGTATCAGACACAAATTGTAAAATATTTCCTATTTCAGAACCTTAGGAACTGTTCTCCTGAATTTACAGAAGTACTGTATATGGTATTACATTATTATTTACAAAAATAAATAAAAAATGTAAAAGCAGTGTGTGTAGCAAAATGATTGGTTCTGTGCTGGAAGAGAGAGACAAGCAATAGTTCACAAAGCTTTCTTTATTTACATAAATTTTTATCCCGGCAATGTCCTATTTAATACTTACGCCTGGGCTCACCGACAATCTCGCGATTCAGGACATCGCAGATTGGCATGCTTTCCCTTTATAGCGTCCGCCCGAGTTTGCTCATGGACCGGCACGCTTTTAGTCAGTCAAACTTCAGTCTGGCCTTCCTGTTTTTCTTAGATTGCAAAGGTTTCCTCCTTGCACACCTCCCATGAAAGTTTAAACCTCTTTGCCTTCAGCGTTGTGCCAGCACAGCTGATATCACATTGTTCAGAAGTGTTAATGTTTAACAATAGATTGAATGAAAAGGGACAAGCATAATCATTACAAACTATATATCATTCTAAATGTCTAAGCCTCAAGCATCGAATTTCAAGTTTTTTTTTTATGAAAAATCTATAAAGAACGTATTTGCTGAATTTATGTAAAAGGTATACAAAACTATACATAAAAAATGCAGTAATTACAATATGATTGTAAAAATGAGTGACAAACACATCCACTGCTGCAAATCATGGCTTATTTAGAAAGATAAAGGTCCACTGAACAACAACTTCTTCTTTTGGCTGCTCCCATTAGGGGTCGCCACAGCGGATCATCCGTCTCCATACCCCCCATCCTCTACATCTGCCTCTTTCAAACAAACTACCTGCATGTCTTCCCTCACCACATCCATAAACCTCCTCCTTGGCCTTCCTCTTTTCCTCCTTCCTGGCTCCATATTCAGCATTCTCCTACCGATATACCCCATGTCCCTCCTCTGCACATGTCCAAACGATCTCATTCACGCGTCCCTCACCTTGTCTCCAAAAAGTCCTACATGCGCTGTGCCTCTAATAAACTCATTTCTAATCCTGTCCATCCTTGTCACTCCCAACGAAAAGCTCAACATCTTCAGCTCTGCTACGTCCAGTCCTACAGTCGCCACAGTTCTATAAACTTTCCCTTTCACTCTTGCAGATACCCTTTTATCACAAATCACTCCTGTCACTCTTCTCCACCCACTCCACCCTGCCTGCACTATTTTCTTCACTTCTCCAAAACACTCTCCATTACTTTGCACTGTTGAACCCAGGTACCTAAACTCATCCACCTTCACCACCTCTTCTCCCTGTAACCGCACCACTCCACTGCCCTCCATCTCATTCACACATATGTACTCTGTCTTACTCCTACTGATGTTCATTCCCCTTCACTCATGCACGTAACTCCACCTCTCCAGGCTCTTCTCAACCTGCTCCCTACTTTCACCAAAAATCACTATCATCCGCAAACATCATAGTCCACGGAGACTCCTGTCTGTCCTCGTCCTTCAACCTGTCCATCACCACTGCAAACAGGAAAGGGCTCAAAGCCGATCCTTGGTCCAGTCCAACCTCCACCTTGAACCAGTCTGTCGTTCCTACTGCACACTTCAATGCAGTCACACTGTCCTCATACATGTCCTGTACCACCCTCACATACTTCTCTGACACACCTGATTTCCTCATACAATACCACAACTCGTCTCTCAGCACACTGTTGTATGCTTTCTCTAAATCTAATAACACACAATGCAACTCCTTTTGACCTTCTTTATACTTCTCCATCATGTCTGTGGAGCTCTTCCTCAGCATTAAACCATACTTTTGCTCACAGATGGTCACCTCTTCGCTCAGCCTTCTCTGAACCTTACACTACAGTCTTCCTCCTTCAGTTTCCACCATCTTATCCTTCTTTGAGTCCTCACTCTCCTCCTCTTCTTCTTCACCTCCAAAACCATCCTACAGACCACCATCCGATGCTGTCTATCTACACTGTCCCCTGCCAACATCTTACAGTCTCCAATCTCCTTCAGGTTGCATCGCCTACATAGAACATAGTCCACCTTTGTGCACCTTCCTCCACTCTTATATGTCACCCTATGTTCCTCCTTCTTCTTAAAACACGTATTTACCACTGCCATTTCCATCCTTTTGCAAATACTACTATCTACCATCTACACTCCAGAATCTTTCCTTCTCCTCCATCTCACAACCCATTTGTGGAGCTTAGGCACTGATAACATTTATCATTACCCCTTAACTTCCAGCTTTATGTTCATAACCCTTTCAGAAACTCTCTACACATACATTACACTCTTACTAATCTTTTCCTTCAGAATCACCCCTACACCATTTCTCTTTCCATCCACACCATGAAAGAACTGTTTAAACCCGCCTTCAATGTTCCTGGTCATATTTCCCTTACTCGCTTTCCACTTGGTCTCCTGAACACACAACATATCTATTCAATTCAATTCATTTTTATTTGTATAGCGCTTTTAACAATGAACATTGTCTCAAAGCAGCTTTACACAGATAATCTGGTGATTAAAACCTACCGTTCTCCTCTTCATCATATCAGCTACCTCTCTCCCTTTGCCAGTCATAGTACCAACATTAAAATACCAACCCTAACCTCCACTCTCCTACACTTTTACTTTTCCTGCTGTCTCTGTAGATGTCTTCCTCATCTTCTTCTCCTCCTTCGGCCAACAGTAGCCCAGTTTACACCAGTACCCTGTTGGCTAACAATACCTGTGGCGGTCGTGGTAACCCGGGCCTCGACCGTTCCAGTATGATTTTCTGATTCATGATCAACATACAGTATTTGATTTGGCACATTTTACGCTGGATGCCCTTTCTAACGCAACCCTCCCCATTTTTCCAGGCTTGAGACCGGCAGTAAGAGTGCACTGGCCTGTGCAACCTTAATTCCTGGGTTGCTTGTCTTTATTTATTAATGCAGGTTATTATTAACATTTGTGTTCATTAAAACTATTTTAAATAAAATGCCTGCTTGGCATTTATATATACCCGATTCCAAAAAAGTTGGGACACTGTACAAATTGTGAATAAAAACAGAATGCAATGATGTGGAAGTTTCAAATGGTAATATTTTATTCAGAATACAACACAGATGACATATCAAATGTTAAAACTGAGAAAATGTATAATTTTAAGGGAAAAATAAGTTGATTTTAAATTTCATGGTATCAACACATTTCAAAAAAGTTGGGACAAAGGCCATGTTTACCACTGTGTGGCATCCCCTCTTCTTTTTATAACAGTCTGCAAACGTGTGGGGACTGAGGAAACAAGTTGCTCAAGTTTAGGAATAGGAATGTTGTCCCATTCTTGTCTAATACAGGCTTCTAGTTGCTCAACTGTCTTAGGTCTTCTTTGTCGCATCTTCCTCTTTATGATGCGCCAAATGTTTTCTGTGGGTGAAAGATCTGGACTTCAGGCTGGCCATTTCAGTACCCGGATCCTTCTTCTACGCAGTCATGATGTAATTTTTATGCAGTAATTGTTGCAGTATTTGGTCTGGCATTGTCATATTGGAAAATGCAAGGTCTTCCCTGAAAGAGACGACGTCTAAATGGGAGCATATGTTCTAGAACTTGGATATACCTTTCAGCAGTGATGGTGCCTTTCCAGATGTGTAAGCTGCCCATGCACCACACGCAGGCTACTGAACTGAGCGCTGATAACAACTTGGGTTGTCCTTATCCTCTTTAGTCCGATTGACATGGCGTCCCAGTTTTCCAAAAAGAACTTCACATTTTTATTCGTCTGACTACAGAACAGTTTTCCACTTTGCCACAGTCCATTTTAAATGAGCCTTGGCCCAGAGAAAACACCTGCACTTCTGGATCATGCTTAGATATGGCTTCTTTTTTGACCTATAGAGTTTTAGCCGGCAACGGCGAATGGCACGGTGGATTGTGTTCACCGACAACGTTTTCTGGAAGTATTCCTGAGCGAATGTTGTGATTTCCATTACAGTAGCATTCCTGTATGTGATGCAGTACCGTCTAAGGGCCTGAAGATCACGGGCATCCAGTATGGTTTTCCGGCCTTGACCCTTACGCACAGAGATTGTTCCAGATTCTCTGAATCTTTGGATGATATTATGCACTGTAGATGATGATGATAACTTCAAACTCTTTGCAATTTTTCTCTGAGAAACTCCGTTCTGATATTGCTCCACTATTTTTTGCCGCAGCATTGGGGGAATTGGTGATCATCTGACCATCTTGACTTCTGAGAGACCCTGCCACTCTGAGAGGCTCTTTTTATACCCATGTTGCCAATTGACCTAATAAGTTGAAAATTGGTCCTCCAGCTGTTCCTTACATGTACATTTAACTTTTCCGGCCTCTTATTGCTTTTTTGGAATGTGTAGCCCCCTAATGAAATCCAAAATGAGCCAATATTTGGCATGACATTTCAAAATGTCTCACTTTGAACATTTGATATTTTATCTATATTCTATTGTGAATGAAATATAAGTTTACTATTTTGGAATAGGGTTTGTGTGTGTGTGTGTGTGTGCGTGTATATATATATATACTAGCTGAATGTACCCGTGCTTCGCTACGGAAGGCAGAACGCTAAGCAATATGGCAATAAGCAGTAAGCACTGAGCAGGACTGGATGATCAGAGATCAGAACGTAACGTCAACAAATAACGTACTACCCCTTTGTAGTACCGATACAGGGCAAACTACTTTGAAAATAATTTTTATCGTGCATCTAACATCTAATAAGAAACAATGTACTAAGTTTCATTAGGATCCGTAATGTTATTTCGAAGAATTTACAATGCGTGAGAAATCGCGTTTTTCGCGAGTTAGCCGCGATCCAGGGCGAATTTTTCAAAACCCTTTCTTAGTGAGCACCTAAGACCCAAGAGGAAGGTATGTTCCAAATTTCATTGCATATATATATATATATATATATATACACACACACACACACACACAAACCCCATTCCAAAATAGTTGTGACACTGTACAACTTGGGAATAAAAAAGGAATGCAATAATTTACAAATCTCATAAACTAAAATGTGGAGTTAGCATTCTGACACTTGGAATTTTAAGATATAGAATACTAAATACCTCTTTGTATTGAATTGGTATGATAGAATTAAGATAAAAAAAAAATAAAAATAGAATTAAGGTGGCCAAGTATGTCTCCAGCCCTGACCCCTATTGAGCACCTGTGGGGCATTTTCAAGCAGAGGGTGAAGCGCCATGTGTCCAACATCCAACAGCACCATAATGTCTTTGAAATATTGACACAGTTTTGACATGTTCACTTAGGGTGTACTTACTTTTGTTGAAAGTTATTTAGACAATAATGGATGGATGGATGTTTTTGTGGATGTATGGAAGTTTTTTTTAGAGAACAGAATATATATCTGTATATATATTCTGTACTGATATATGTATATCTGTACTGATATACAAGTTGCACATTGACTACTCTAAAATATATGGACTATGGACTATGATGTTTGTGGATGATATTGTGGTTTGTGGCAAGAGTAGGGAGCAGGTTGAGAAGAGCTTGCAGAGATGGAGGTACATGCTGAAGGGAAGGGAAATGAAAGTCAGTAGGAGTAAGACAGAGTACATGTGTGTGAATGAGAGGGAGGGCAGTGGAGTGGTGTGGTTGCAGGGAGAAGAGGTGGTGAAAGTGGATGAGTTTAAGTACCAGGGGTCAACTGTGCAAAGTAATGAAGAATGTGATAGAGATGTGAAGAAAAGAGTGCAGGCTGGGTGGAGAGGAGTGATAGCAGGAGTTATTTGTGATAGAAGGGTATCTGCTATGCTGTATGGTTTAGAGACAGTGGCATTGACTAAAAGACAGGAGGTGGTGCTGGAGGTGGCAGAGCTGAAGATGCTGAGATTTTCATTTGGAGTGACGAGGATGGACAGGATTAGAAATTAGTTTATTAGAGGGACCGCGCATGTAGGAAGTTTTAGAGACAAAGTGAGAAAGGCTAGATTGAAATGGTTTGGAAATGTACAGAGGAGGGACATGGGGTATATTGTTAAAAGAATGCTAAGGATGGAGCTGCCATAAAGGAGAAAAAGAGGAAAGCCAAGGAGGAGGTTTATGGATGTAGTAAGGAAAGACATGCAAGTTTATTTGAAAGAGGCAGATGTAGAGGACAGAGTAGTATGGAGACGAATAATCCACTGTGGCGACACCTAATGGGAGCATCCAAAAGAAGAAGATGTAATAAAATGGTTGCTGAAATGTTAGCAGTGTACTCAATTTTGTGAAATACTGTACACAACCATTATACTGCATAGAACTGTACCACAATATACTTTACTTCATGCATCTCAACATAGCTATATATTTATATGTGGTGACAATTACTGTAAGTATAGATGTATATGACAGTGACAGTTTGCAGGGATTTAAAATTATACAGAAACAAATCCAATTCACAGCATCACTTGCAAAGAAATATCCAGACACATCCAGAAATATGCAAGGGTTCAGGTGATGCACAAACAGGAAATTAGAGGACAAGATAGCAAGCAGAATTAAACTATAAAAAATGTTTATTTATTACATATATTTCATACATATAATATTATATGTATGCTATTGTTTGTATGATACTAAAGTGCTTAAAATTAATCTTGAGATTAATACAGTGTAGTCTTATACTTCTCATTATTACTGTGTTAAAGACGTGAGACACTGTTGTAAGGTTGGAACTACTGCATGGGTATCTCATTAAGTTATGCAGATCAAGGGTGTCCTGCAAATCGTCTGGGTAATGAATTCATGCCTGCTGTCACATCTTGAAATGAGCAAGATCCTCAGGAGGAAAGGGTGTGACCAGAAGTAATATAATTTTATGATTAAGTGCCAGATCAGTTGTTTTTTGGCTCTGCTTATGAACTCTTCTGGTCTAGCCACCTACTACACCTGGCTTTGGTGGTTGTTTGATTTCAGTGCAGTTTACAATATTTAAAAAAAATTAAATAAAACCTATAGATAAAAGCTTTCATGCTTTATCACTTTTTGTTACTACATAGTCATAGTTTCTTTTAAAATCCTGGGACATTAGGTCAAAGTAGTATGTTAATCACATTTTTACTAAATACAAACTGCATCTCAGTTTTTTACAGTCTATTGGTATTGCAGAAAAACATTATTTGTTTTGATTAATACACTTTTCATTTAAATGCAATGTGCACTAATGTTTGCACCTGAATCACATGGTCTGTCAATTACAATACCTTGTCTATATAGACTCACTGTTCACTGCTCCTCTTGTCTTTTGTTTGACTCTCTATGGTTTTGGTCTGGTCAAGCCGTTAGTTCCATGTTTCAGGATTTTTTGTCTTTGTTTCTTTGTTCTTTTGTGTTTGTTTTGGTGTTTGTACGTGTGCACTTAATTAAAATATTTTTGCTCTTGCATCCACTTGTTAAGCTTTATATGACTGTCTTTTCATGAGGTCTATGGTTCATGCACAGCACATGGACTGTTTGAAAATGCTTTGTGTTGTTTATAAAACAGCATTTTTTTAAGTAAATTCAACTATTAATTTGCAAGCAGGAATTTGTTTCTTTCATCTATATACCAAGAAATGCCTATTAGCTTTATTATTTAGCTATTTTCCTTCTTCGCTGTATTCAATGCTTATTAATATTTACACCTATTTTTTTCAGTCCCTGACAGTCTTTTTTTAAACTGCTGCAGATGAATTGTGATTCTACTTGTGTGGCAATAGTGGCCCATTGGTTAAGGCATGATCAAAAGGTCATGATTTCAAATTCCAGTTTTGACATTCTGTCAGTGTTGGACCCAAGAGAACCTTTACCGCTAAACTGCTGTATCATGACTGACCCTAGGTTTTTTACACCAGCTTTCAGACAAATTCAAATACATGGAAAAAACATTTAACAATACCAAACTTGTTTAGGAGACATGAAGTCTTTCTCATGTTATTTTTCATTATGTTGTTTTAATGTCTTATGTGACTGTGACATGCTTTAAGGTTTAATCAAAAATGAGAAGAGGAAAGGTAAGCTTTTGACAACTCAAAAGAAAGGTTAATTATTTATCCTTTTTCTGTAGTTTTCCTTCACTTTTTAGTCATTAAGAATTTTCTCTCTAAGAATATGCACCCACATACACACAGTTTTGTGTTGCTCAGTTCACTGTCTGGTGGCCCTCGTCTCTCCCACTTTTTTGCCACTGCTAATGCTAGATATAAATGAGTGATCCATGTTTGAAGCCACTGGAGAGGGCTGTGGTTCAAAGAGTAAAAGCCAATTTAAACCGACATTACTGGATGTTGTGGACTACACACTTGATGTCCAGACACTTTTTTTTTGGGTCTCCACCTCAAATCCAGTTAGACACAATACACATTATTCAGTCCCGCAGGTATTAATTCAACCTGGGCTATAATTTTTATGTCCATAATTATTTAAACCAAGTAAACAGAAAGGATTGGAGTTAACTGATTTCAGTCTTTTCAGTTTTATCAGGATGATGGTGAATACATTTGGTAATTTCTTCTTACTTAAGATGTTATTTAGGTTCTGTTGTTTTCTAGGGACTGAGGTGTGATCCAGGTTAATTGAAGCACACAGCAGAGTTAATGGTAGCTTCTAGCATCTGGCCAGCTTGTGCAACTATTTAAATTTTACACTGTATGTGCTTTCTGGACAGATACAGACAAAGAAACACGGATATAAATGTTTATAGGAGCTCATCTCATGCAGGATCCTTGAGATAAATTGTGTAACATAATTTGCATCAACCTACAATTAACAAACTACTGCATACTTTCAAATAATTATTAGTGACCAAAAACATATTTATTAGAAAAAACAAGGTACAGTGTGTGTTTATTATATTGTGGGGGCCACATGCTACTACATTTATGTTGTAGCAACCACCTGAAATACTGCAGCAAACGCCTAGCAAACCACATAGTAGATGAGACTTGTTTTTGTGGATAGATATATTTGACCTTGCCTTGCACTGATTTAGCTGATTTTTGCTTTTTGACTTACCATTTTAGTTTTTTGACCCTCCCTATTTTTGACATAATATCAACCATGATTCTAGACTGTTTTAATCGGTCCGATTCGAATCCAATGTTCGGAGAGATCCCCGGTTCCTGTCTCTAGGCCCCGTGCTGGGAGTCCACGGTCGTCACTTAACATTAAAGGCGGATGCGTCCCTCACGGGGTGGGGAGCGATCATGAGTGGTCACTCCGCCCGAGGTCTGTGGGAAGGGCCCCATCTATGCTGGCACATCAACTGCCTAGAGAATCTGGCCGTGCTTCTAGCACTCTCAGACCTCAGAGGTCACCACATGTTGGTCCGTATGGACAATACTGCAGTGGTCTCCTACATCAACCATCAAGGAGGTCTGCATTCGTGCCTCCTGTGCAGGCTGGTGCACCAGATCCTCCTTTGGGCCCAGGGGAAACTCCTCTCTTTGAGAGCAGTTTACATCCCGGGCCAGTTGAACGAGGCAGCAGACACCCTAACGAGGCAGGGGTTGAGACCCTGATGTGGTGGAGCAGGTTTGGGAGAAATTCGGAAGAGCCCAGGTGGATCTGTTCGCATCTTGAGAGACATCACACTATCCCCTCTGGTTCTTTCTTACTCCTCCAGCCCCGCTTGGGCTGGACGCCATGGCTTAGGCATGGCCGAGGCTGCATCTGTAAGCCTCTCCTCCCATCGCGCTGCTTCCAGGAGTTCTGGAGAGAGTTCGCCAGGATGGAGTACGTCTTCTCCTGGTAGCTCCGAGGTTCACAGACCTGGTAGCTCTCCTCGAGCACCCTCCATGGGAGATTTCTCTGAGGAGATCTCCTTTCCCAGCTCAGGGGTGCCATATTTCACCCCCACCTGGAGCTGTGGAGGCTGTGGCTGTGGCTGTGGCCCCTGAGGGGGTACAGCTCCGAGGTTTTGGTCTCTCCACCGAGGTGGTAGAGACCATTCTCCACTCCAGAGCTCCCTCCACAAGGAGGTTGTATGCCACCAGGTGGCGTCTGTTCTGCTTGTGGTGTTACTCTAGGCAGGGACTGGTCAGTCTGGCATGATTGGACACTCACTACGAAAGCGTTACGATGCAGCTCAAGTTCCTGAAAAGGAACGTCTCTAGGTTATGTATGTAACCCTAGTTCCCTGAGGGAACAAGACGCTGCGTCTCTATGCCACACCTCTGGAATTCCTGCAGCGCTTCCTTCTCCCTTACAGAAGCTGGCACTGCCTCACTCGATATGCGTTTTATACTTCCTGGTCGTGACGTCACCCCACCGGTGATGGCCAGCGTCCAATTTTTGACTGATTACACAAATTATTTCAGAGCTTAAACACTCAGGCATATTCCCAAAGCATTTCAACGCAGCGTCTCGTTCCCTCAGGGAACTAGGGTTACATACCTAAACTAGAGATGTTTTTAACCACATCAAATAGGAAAGGATAAAGGAAAGAGACTGCATATACAGTTGAAACCAGATATTTACATACACTTCAGAAAAAAACACAAAAACATTTATTTCTTTACTGTCATACATTAAATCAGAGTAAACGTTTTCTTTTTATTGATTCCATTTGAGTTAATTGGTGGCACACATTGGTGGTTTGAGGTGTGCCTTTATATGCATCCAAAGGTGTGCCACCAATTAACTCAAATGGAATCAATTAACCTATCAGAGGCTTCTTAAGTTTAGAATGGAATCATCTGTTTTTTTTTGTGTAAAGGCACGATAAACTTAGTGTATGTATACTTCTGACTTTGATGAAAGTGATAATAAAAATACATAAAAATTCTCCCTCGCTCAATTCTGACATTTAACAAATGCAAAAAATATGTTAATATTTATTGATTTAAAACAGAAAAAGTTTACTCTGATTTAATGTATGACAGTAAAGAAATAAAGGTTTTTGTGTTTTTTTCTGAAGTCAAGTCAAGTCAAGTTTATTTCTATTGCGCTTTTTTTATAGCGAAGTGTATATAAATATCTGGTTTCAACTGTATTATTGTTCTTTTTTTAACAACTTTTTTTGGTGAGTTGAGGTGAGTTATTGTCTTGGAGGGCAAACTGTTATAAAGGTTGAAAGGTGGAAAGTAATTTAACTAAATAAATTCAGTCAGGCGTGACTTCTTAAAGCACAGTACCTCTCACCAAAGAAGATTCAAAGAGTTTTCTTTGTTTCCTGTTCAAAGAGACAGAAAACACAGATTTGTATCTTATATATAATTTTAATCTTAGGCGGTTGCATGCATTGTAACTGAGAAAATGGCACAAGCATTAGGTGTTCATTCAAATACAAATTTAGATATCTCAAGTTGTACTTTATACAGTGGGGCAAAAAAGTATTTAGTCAGCCACCAATTGTGCAAGTTCTCCCACTTAAAAAGATGAGAGAGGCCTGTAATTTTCATCATAGATACACTTCAACTATGAGAGGCAAAATGAGAAAAAAAAAAAAACCCGAAAATCACATTGTCTAATTTTTTAAGAATTTATTTGCAAATTATGGTGGAAAATAAGTATTTGGTCACCTACAAAAAAGCAAGATTTCTGGCTAACACAGACCTGTAACTTCTTTAAGAGGCTCCTCTGTCCTCCACTTGTTATCTGTATTAATGGCACCTGTTTGAACTCGTTACCAGTATAAAAGACACCTGTCCACATCCTCAAACAGTCAGACTCCAAACTCCACTATGGCCAAGACCAAAGAGCTGTCAAAGGACATAAGAAAACAAAAACAGAAACAAAATTGAAGACCTGCACCAGGCTGGGAAGACTGAATCTGCAATAGGTAAGCAGCTTGGTGTGAAGAAATCAACTATGGGAGCAATTATTAGAAAATGGAAGACATACAAGACCACTGATAATCTCAACTCGATCTGGGGCTCCACGTAAGATCTCACCCCGTGGAGTCAAAATGATCACAAGAATGGTGAGCAAAAATCCCAGAAACGCACGGTGGGTACCTAGTGAATGACCTGCAGAGAGCTGGGACCAAAGTAACAAAGGCTCCCATCAGTAACACACTATGCCGCCAGGAACTCAAATCCTGCAGTGCCAGACGTGTCCCCCTGCTTAAGCCAGTACATGTCCGGGCCCGTCTGAAGTTTGCTAGAGAGCATTTGAATGATCCAGAAGAGGATTGGGAGAATGTCATATGGTCAGATGAAACCAAAATAGAACTTCTTGGTAAAAACTCAACTTGTCATGTTTGGAGGAGAAAGAACGCGGAGTTGCATCCAAAGAACACCATACCTACTGTAAAGCATGGGGGTGGAAACATCTTGGGGCTGTTTTTCTGCAAAGGGACCAGGACGACTGATCCCTGTAAAGGAAAGAATGAACGGGGCCATGTAGCGTGAGATTTTGAGTGAAAACCTCCTTCCATCAGCAAGGGCATTGAAGATGAAACGTGGCTGGGTCTTTCAGCATGACAATGATCCCCAACACACCGCCGGGGCAACGAAGGAGTGGCTTCGTACGAAGTCCTGGAGTGGCCTAGCCAGTCTCCAGATCTTAGCCCCATAGAAAATCTCTGGGGGGAGTTGAAAATCCGTGTTGCCCAGTGACAGCCCCAAAACATCACTGCTCTAGAGGAGATCTGCATGGAGGAATGGGCCAAACTACCAGCAACAGTGTGTAAAAACCTTGTGGAGACTTACAGAAAATGTTTGATCTCTGTCATTGCCAACAAAGGGTATATTACAAAGTATTGAGGTGAACTTTTGTTATTGACCAAATACTTATTTTCCACCATAATTTGCAAATAAATTCTTTATAAATCAGACAATGTGATTTTCGGGATTTTTTTTTCTCATTCCGTCTCTCATAGTTGAAGTGTACCTATGATGAAAATTACAGGCCTCTCTCACTAACCCTAACCCTAACCCTTGCACAATTGGTGGCTGACTAAATACTTTTTGCCCCACTGTATATTAATAATGTACTTACATATTGATTAGCCATAACAATGAATGTAATGCCTAATTTTGTGTAGGTCACCCTTGTGCCAATAAAACTACTTTGACCCTTTGAGGGATGGATTTCTCAAGGCTTCTGAAAAAAGTCTGTGGTACCTTACATTTATGTTTGACATTTTAGCAGACACCCTGATCTAGTGCAGCATACAGGTATCTTTCTTATGCAACTGAGTAGTTAAGGGTCAGCATCTTAACCACTGAGCTACCACTGGCACCAAGTAGCACATCCTTTATTCCTGAAGGTTGTGAGGTGTGCCTACATGGTTTGGACTTTGCACATCCCAAAGTTTATCGAGCTGAATGAAGTCTGGGGAATTTTGAGGCCAAGTCAACACAATGAACTCAAACCAATTTTTTGTTGAAAGGACACTGCCAAAACACTTTTGCCATGAAGAAGCATATTTGGTAAGCAGCAGTATTTAGGGAGGTGTCCCTTGTCAAATTAACATCCACACATGTCAGGACCTATGTTTTCCCAGCAGAACATTGACCAGAGAATCATGTTGTTTTGCCTACTTTTTATAGACCATCTAGGTGCTATCTCTAACCTGTTCAGCAATGCACACTTACCTGTATGTCCACGTAATATAAAAGAATGTGACTCATTAGGCAATGTCATTTCCATTGTAAGCACTTTTAGCAGTGGACACAGGTCAGGATGGGCACTGAGACTGGTCTGCACTGTGACTGGTCCACAGCAAGCTGTGATGCTTGTGTAATGCTGTGTGTTTCGACACCTTTCTGTCATATCAAATTAATGTTTTCTGCAATTTAAACTACAAAGCATGTTCTGTGTGTCCAGAACAGACAGGCTAGCCTTAACTGTGTTATGACTTATTAGTGTATAATACACTCACTCTACATAAAAGTATTGCAGTCAAAAGACATGACTGCTCTGGAATAGAGCTTGCACTAAAGGACCATATCCTACTCCTAAAGAATAGTACTTTTAGAAATTTCTTGTCTTTTGTTTATTTCTACAGGCAAATCAATGAAGCACTACACACTTCTATGTTCAAAAACAAGTCATGGAAATTAAAGTAAATCCCAGCTGCAGATCAAGCTTCCTCCAACCTAAAGAGGGCATTTATGACTGCCTCTATTTTCCCCAGAGTTGCCATTCTGTAAACTAATCCCCAATGTCGATCTTCCCAATTAGCCATTGACTTTGTGATAGACTTTTCAACATTACAAGGGATGAGTCATAATTGTCATTATTCAGTTCAAAAAGACTGGTTTAAAAACTCCCAATAACTCATTCCTTTATCTGACCTTACCATCTGTCTTTTAGGACAAATGAGAGCCTCTTCCAACATTTGTTCAGATACGTTACTTTGTAAATGATAGAAGTACAAAGTTCATATCACAAACCTGTTCAGGTTTAATAGAGAAAGTGGGGGTCACACTAAGTTTAACTAAAAGTGAAGATTGAAGTTTCTGTTCTTGAAATATGTGAGGAAATACTATTTATAATAATTTAATTTTAAGAAAAAGGTTGCATTTCTTAGGTTGCTTTTTTACATGATAAAGCTTTAAGCAGCATTTGTGGATGACACGGTGAACTGTGCTCATAGACACCAATTTCTGGATGTAAAAACCATAACCATTTTGCATAAACCAATGCAATTGTAGCGTCTGCATAGGATCATTTGTTGATTAGTTGGATCTCATGTCCCAGACATCCAGTTTAACCCTTAACATCTGCATATCAATTACAGAAGGGGTCTCAACCCCTTCTTATATTCTTATATTCAACCCCAGTTATATTGGGGGGTTTATGTCTAAATATCTTGACACAAAGGCAATAAAACAGACAGTCTCTGTTCTCTCTGTTTAATTTCAAAGGACTTTCCAATGATAAGGCAGCTCACGGCTCTAGTACGTCTGGGTGTGAGCTGCCCCCTCACACACAAGTACATACACATAACATTTTCTTTATTTTGGCAATAATAAAGTGTTCCAAACTCTGTATGATATATGGATGTGTTGTATGTATTCCCCCTTAATCACATCATCCTAGCTACAACTCTGTATAGACATTAGTTACACTTTAAAGGCTTATGTCCAGGTGTATCAATGTATCTCCTCCTAAATGCTGTCTTTTCCTTTTATCTTTAATATCAAAATGATCTGCTCTCTATTTAATTAAACAATTGTGTATGCTATATGGTTGTAAAGTACACTGTACTGCTTTTAATACACTTTGGATAAAACTTCATCAGTTCTTCAAACCAGCCATAAAGATAAGATAAGATAAGATAAGATAAGATAAGATAAGATAAGATATACCTTTATTCGTCCCACATGCAAGCAGGCCATGAACGGAGACAAAGTTTTTCCTTCTCAAAAGTTTATGCCTGGATTTGGCCATTCCACCATTGATGGGTCTGTATAGGGGACCTTAAAATGTCCTGAACACCCATCAATTGTGGCTCAGTTTCTCGATGAATCCCACAACCGCTTCCGTAAACATGTTGATGTCATCAGAGCTGCACCTGAACATATCCCAGTCTGCATCATCTAAAGCATCCTGCAGAGCAGCCACCGTTTGGTCAGTCCAGCGCGTGACCTCCCTCTGAACCAGAGCTTTCTGTTTCAGCCTTTGTTTGTATACAGGCATGGCGTATACATGGCGGCATGGTCTGATTTCTCAAACGGTGGACGTGATTGTGCCTTGTAGCTGTTCTTGAATGGTGTGTAGCAGTGGTCCAGTGTCCTTTCGCCCCTAGTGAGGCAAGTGGTGTGCTGCTGAAAGTTCGGTAGTGCGCGCTTAAGGCTTAATTTATTGTTAAACATTAACAACTCCAAACAATGGGATATTGGTCATACTGGCGCAGTACTGAAGACAATGGGGTTAAACGCACAGAATTCTCCAGATTCTCTAACTGATGATAAGAAAATTATTCTGAAGTTGTCATGCAAATTGTAGACCCTCTTTTTTTAAATTCAGCAAATCTCAGTCCAAAAACGTACCTGTGGATGTGCTTGACAAACCTGTCCAATCTATAAGCTCCTAATGTACCTAATGTAGTATATTATAAAATTAAAGGAGGTGCTGCTAATATATTGAGTAACTCACGGAAAATCTTAAAACAAGGTAAGCGAGAAGCTGCGAGTGGCTCGAAAGTTTGGAGTAACATTTCAAAACAGAGTTTGTACTAATAAATTACATACAAATGCTTGAAAAACATTTTATACAAGTACTAGCCTTTTGACAAATCATGTCAGACAATCATCATTATGTCTTAAAATTTAAGGGTTAACTGTAAATATCTAAGCTATATTTGAATTAAATAATTATTGAAATACTTGACAACAAGTTATGAGTGTAGAGTGATTAAATGTGGCATAGCCCTTTAAGGAGTAGGTGGGGTTTTGGGGATTAGGCAAGATATAGACAGAAGAAGACGGGTAGAGGGAGAAACAAGAAGGAGGAAATAAAACAGTTCTGTTACACAAACTGTTTTGGTGTTGTGTCCGTCCTTGACACAATCTACATTGTATCAGAAGTGATACAACATGGCTCAAGGACTCAGTCTTATTGATCTGCTAATTTTCGACGAGCATATAGCTCACAGCTGGAGCAAATTTGAAAAGGAATGGTGAATATATTGCAATGCCGGTCTGTCAGACAAATCAAATAAAGTACATGCATATACTCTGCTGAATTTAGCAGGTCCCAACACGGTGGAAAAATCTGAGGCTTTCACATTCTCTGAGGAAGATCCCGATGTATTACTGCAGAAGTTTGATGAACTCTGCTTGCCCACAATGAATATAATAATGGACAGACATGTCTTCAACACCACCAATCAAAAGCCTGGTGAGTCTATTCAGTCGTATGTTTCCACACTCAAAATACTGGCAAAAAAATGCGACTATGGAACTTTAAACGATAAGCTAATACAAAACTGCGTCGTTTGTGGAATTGAAAGTGGAAAAAAAGCTCATGCTGGACTCAGCAGTCAATATATGTTTATTACATGAACAGTCCGAGAAGAGCACGAAAGAACTAAAACATGAGGCTGATGTATGTGTTGTGCAAGATTGCTGCATAAACTGTAACAGATACCACACCCCCGACAAACTTAAGTGCTCTTCTTTCCAGAAACAGTGCAACAATTGTGGTAAATGGAACCATTTTGCAAAGTGCTGTAGATCAGCTCCATCACTTAAAACAGCTCCTCTTCTCCAGACGTACAAGAGCTTTTCTTCCAGAGCTGAAAGACAGACTGAAGCCATCTCTATGCCGTGATGTCAAGGTTGTGTTGACCTGAAGGAGAGAGAAGAGCAAAGCATGCTATGATTGCAAAGCCCACACCCTCCCGTCTTTACAAAGGGGTCAGACAGTTAGAATGCAGACATCTTGGGGTTTCGACAAACTGGCCATTGTACAGGGCCCTGCTTCTGAATATGATTATATTCTTTTGGCACATTCTTCACCTCCTACAACCCCCCAGTCATCTGCACTGTTGCCATCTCAGAGTGGAGCATCTGCCACTGCTTCCCCCACTGCCCAGCCTATAGTGACTCATTCAGAGAGGGTCAATCGCCCCAACCCACATAATAAGGATTACTTCACTAGTTAAGGACCGATATTCTTCTGCTTTTCTTTTGCAACGATGCGGTTCCATGTCATGCTGTTCTCATGCTCCAGTTAGCTTTAAACGTTATGTTTGAATGCTCAGTTGTTAATCACTAGCTTAAGGGGAGGGATGTAGAGTGATTAAATGTGGCATAGCCTTTAAGGAGTAGGCGGGGTTTCAGGGGTTAGGTGAGATATAGACGGAAGAAGACGTGTAGAGGGAGAAACAAGAAAGAGGAAATAAAACGCATTCTGTTACACAAACTGTTTTGGTGTTGTGTCTGTCTTTGACACAATCTACAATGAGTAAAGCCCCATGAGTAACCAGAGCTTCAGGGATGCTTAGAGAATGTAAATAAAGCTTGTCAGATTGTCATTATACTGCCTGATTAGCAAACTAAATGCTTAAATGTGAGACTTTTTTCAAAATTTAAAGGGTTATTCAGCTTCTTCCTCCCACTTTGTGAATACACAGCATATCCTGTCAGCTCTCATACGCTAAACCATTCATAACAGAGGCACAATCAAGATTGGTCTGTCTTCCCTTAGGCAGTAAGGGTTTTTTTTTTCTTTTTCTTTGAGAATTTTCATCCATGCAGGCTGCTGAGATGGCAGTCCAGCTATGTTCCCACAGGACATTCTCTTCATTAAGCAGTTGGCAATGTTCCTAGTGTATTTCCTAGAGTATATATATATATATATATATATATATATATATATATATATATATATTTGTGCAAAAGTTTTTGGTAGTGTAAAAAAATGCTGCAAAGTGCAAATACAATTGTAATTGGTTGGTGTGACAACCTGTGCCTGCGAAACATTTAGAAACAATTCTTCTTGCTTCATCAATTTCACTTGCACACAGTTTCTAAAGGAATTTGGCAGGTAGGAAATAACCACAGATCCTTTGTGGATGTAGGCTGCCTCAAATCCTCCTGATTCTTCATATAAACCAAGACACACAGTTGAGGCACTGTGGGGGCCAAAGCATCACTTCCATGACTCCTGGTTCTTCTCTGTGTTGACAGTATTTCTTTAAAGCTATGTCACTGGCTGTATGCTTGGGGAAGGAGGAGAACAGGTGTAACTAATTAGTAGCAGGGAGAGGCTGAGTGAGAGTGTGAGCCTTGCAGGGAGGTGTGGCTGGTGGTTCTCTGACATTACCCCCTCCTCCAGGGGCGGCTCCTGACGCCCCAATGCTACCTTCGCCAGGTGGCCCGGGCACTCCAAGGAAGGCCTTGCAACCCATCCAGGGTGGGTGGAGGAGGCCTGGAGGAAGGAAGTCTTGGACGGGCACGCAAAACCTGGGGCATGAGGAAGGTCAGGTGCTAATGGCAGACACCGCAGAACTTGCTGCGATCTGCCACTGGGTGAAACACCTTTGCCGGTCTATGACCACCCTAATAGCCACCGAGAGACATCTGTTGCTTACCCTGTCCTAAATACCTGACAAAGGGACAAGGTCGTGCTGCTGGACGCACCACTCTCTCCTTCGGGCTTGTTCGGCGACACCGTTGATTTGGTAGTCGACAGGTTCCAGGAGTCCAAGAGACAATTGGCAGCGTTGCAGCGCTAGCTCCCATGCCGCTCTCATGGGACTGCTCGGCGGGCGCAGCCCCAACCCCAACCCAGCACTTCGCACCACCAAGTTCGGACACAGAGCGTCGCGACGTGCTCTTCCCCTGTGCGGGATCCCGCATGGCGCCCTGGGTCAAAGCCCTGTGAGGTGACAGATCTGAGGACTGTCATCTCCAGGAAGAGGGCTTTGGCCAAAAGGTCTTGGCCTGACCTGTGGAGGGATGCCTGGAGGGCATGTAGCACCGCTTCTTTCGCTGCCTGTTTCCCTCCGGCCCCTTCAGGGACCTGTTTTGTTATCCCTGCCATGAAATGTGTTTTAGGGAATGGCCAGCTCCAACGAGCTCCCTCCTTGGGTTCTGACCGGCGTCGTTGTGGACCAGGAGGTCTTGTCTCTACAGCCACGTTTGGGAACTGCCCTGGCTATAGCCACACCGAAGGTCAGTCTAGAGAGACTGATTACCCTTAAGGGAGAACCTGGCAGCCTGGATAGCTTTGCCAGATGTGTCCTAGTGGGTCCTGCACACTGTAGAGTGAGGCTATGCAATTCAGTTTGGGTCTTGCTCGCCCCGGTTCAACAGGCTTTCTTCCACTCTGGTGAGAAGCAAGCAGGCTCTGGTCTAGGAACGAGAAGTAAACACTCTCCTGAGGAAGGAGGCTATCGAGGTGGTCCCTCCATCAGACAGGGAGTCCGGGTTCTACTGCCTATCCTAAATCAACGTCAGCTGAACCGCTCTTTTATGAGGCTCCGGTTCAAGATGCTGACCCTCAAGCAGGTTGTGTCTCAGATCTGAAGACTGGTTTTGTCTGATAGATCTGAAGAATCTGTATCCTCAATTATATCGACGATTGGTTGACATTAGCTTGATCAGAGCAGTTAGCGGTCCGGCATCGAGATGTCATTCTCACTCACATGAAGGAGCTGGGGATTCGGCTGAATGCTGGGAAGAGTGTGCTTTCTCCATCACGAAGAACCACCAATCTCAGAGTCATATGGGATTCAACGACTATGTGCACGCAGCTTTTCTTCTGCTCACAATGCGTCCATCCTTACGCCGGTCAAGAAGGTCAGAGAACTGCAGTTACTCACTGTCAGGCAGATTGACAGACTGCTTGGGTTCATGTCAGCAGTGTCAAATGTCATTCCACTTGGCCTTCTGTACATGAGACCCATTCAGTGGTGGCTCAGAGCCCAAGGGTTCTCTTGGAAGGGCAATCCCCTTCGCACAATCAAGGTCACATGGCGATGCCTACGTGCCTTAGATGCGTGGAGAGATCCTGGGTTCCTACTTCAAGGCCCCGTGTTGGGAGTTCCCGGTCGTCGCATAGTGCTCACGACAGATGCGTCCCTCACGGGATGCGATCATGAGTGGTCACTCTGCACAGGGTCAATGGGGGAGTGCCAATCTGCGGTGGCACATCAATTGCCTAAAAATGTTGGCTGTGCTTCTGGCTTTAAAGCACTTTCTCCCAGACCTCAGAGGCCATCACGTGTTGATCCGCTCAGACAACACCTCGGTGGTCTCATATATCAACCACTAGGGGGTCTGCACTCGCGCCCACTGTACAGGCTGGCATGCCAGATCCTTCTGTGAGCCCAGGGGAAGCTCCACTCCCTCAGAGCAGCTTATATCCCAGGCCGTTTGAACGAAGTAGCAGACATCCTGTCGAAACAGGTGTCCAAGCCATGTGGTGGAGCAATGTTCAGCTCTAATTGATTCTCTCTCTTTTTCTCTGTTTTTCTCTGCAGCAGCATAGATGAATAAGGTCAAACCGGCAGACCCTACAGTGTTGAAGAATTTTCCTTTGGTCCAGAGACTCCCTCCTGGGCCCACACGCCTCAGATCCTACACAGTGCATCTCTCTCTCATGCCCATGCACGGATAGACAAATCTCCATGCACATCCATTCATTCCATACGTGTTTTCACTTCTCCCTTTTCTCACACACTACCAACTTTGTAAATTAAATACCCTAGTAAGTTCCCATGTCTGGTGCCTGTGTTCTACCTGTCGAAAGTGCGAGTCATTACGATATCTTAATTTCGGGCTGCTCCCATTAGTGGTCTCCACAGAGGATTATCATTCGTCTCCATGCTACTCTGTCCTCTACATCTGCCTCTTTCACACCAACTAGCTGCATGTCTTTCTTCACCACATCCATCAATCTCGTTTTCGGCCTTCCTCTTTTTCTCCTTCCTGGTGGCTCTATCCTCAGCATTTTCCTGCCGATATACCCCATGTCCCTCCTCTGCACATGTCCAAACCATCTCAATCTAGCCTCCCTTATCTTGTCCCCAAAACATCCTACATGCGCCGTCCCTTTAATAAACTCATTTCTAATCCTGTCCATTGTCGTCACTCCCAAAGAAAATCTCAACATCTTCTGCTCTGCTACCTCCAGCTCCACCCCCTTTCTTTTAGTCAACACCACTGTCTCTTAACCATACAACACTTGCTCCACCTGATCCCTTCTCTCACCACAAATCATCCACAAATATCATAGTCTATGGAGACTCATGTCTGACCTCATCCATCAACCTGTCCATCACCAATGCAAACAGAAAAGGTCTTAGAGCCGATCCTTAATGCAATCCACCCTCCAGCTTAAACCAGTCTGTTGTTTCTATTGCACACTTCATTGCTGTCACACTGTCCTCATACATGTCCTGCACCACCCTCACATATTTCTCTGACACGCCTGACATCCTCATACTCCTCCTTCTTAAAAGACCTATTCACCAGTGCCATTTCCATCCTTTTAGCAAAATTTACCATCATCTGCCGTTCCACAAAGGAAATAGAACTGGGGGAAAACAGCTCCACCCTTGCGAATAAAGGATCAATCCAATAATGATAAAGAACACACAGCTCCCTCCAAAGGCAGGGAGAGCACATTACATTATTCCTACATCCACCCCCTCTTTAAATTAAATTAAATTAAATTCATTTTTATTTGTATAGCGCTTTTAACAATGAACATTGTCTCAAAGCAGCTTTACACAGATAATGTGGTGATATAAAGAACATTAATTTTTTAAGTAAAAATTTGTCCCTGATGAGCAAGCCGTTGGCGACTGTGGCAAGGAAAAACTCCCTGAGATGGCATAAGAAACCTTGAGAGGAACCAGACTCAAGAGGGAACCCATCCCATTTACGTGAGGCTCAAAGGAAAGAGTAGCGTCAATAATCACACCAAGGCTTTTGACTGCTGTACACACTGAGACAGAAATACCATCCAGAGATGCTACGTAATCGGAAAGTTTGCTTCTAGCTGCATGTGGTCCTAGAAAAAGTACTTCCGTCTTATCTGAGTTGAGCAGAAGAAAGTTATCAAGCATCCACTATCTAATGTCCTTTACACACTCCTCAACATTGTTAAGCTGATCTCTTTCATCTGGCTATGCTGAAATATACAGCTGTGTATTATCAGCATAGCAATGGAAGCGAATACCATGTTTATGTATAATTTCACCCAGAGGCAGCATATATAATGAGAAAAGCAGTGGGCCTAAGACAGATCCTTGCAGAACACCAAACTTTACCATTTACATCAACAAACTGATAGCGATCAGTCAAATAAGACCTAAGCCAAGAGAGAGCTGTTCCCTTTATTCCAACAAGGTTCTCAAGTCTAGCAAGCAGTATAGTATGATCAATTGGTGTCAAAAGCTGCACTAAGGTCGAGCAAAACAAGTAAAGAGACAAAACCCTGATCAGAGGCCAATAACAGGTCATTTACCACCTTAACTAGCGCAGTCTCTGTGCTATGATGAGGCCTAAATCCTGACTAATACAGTTAAAAAATGTTATTCCTAAGTACCGTATTTTCCGGACTATAAGCCGCTACTTTTTTCCCACTCTTTAAACCCCACGGCTTAAACAATGAAGTGGCTAATTTATGGATTTTTCCTAGGTTTTTCCCGGTTTCACAAGCTTCATGCCAAAAAAGTGAGCCCTATAACATTTGACCAATGAAATTGCCGAACGGGTGAAGGTGAACCAATGAAATTCTTTATATCAAATCGGGTGCGCTCCCACAGAATCAGGCCGCACCACATAACAAATATGGATGAGGTTCCTCTGACGTTTGACCTGCCTCTCACTTGGACTGTCAACAGGAAAGGCGAAACATTCGTCACGCTGAAAACAACCGGGCATGAAAAAACGCACTTCACCTGTATTCTGAGCTGCAGGCATCGGGAGAAAAGCTTCCACCGATGGTGATTTTTAAACTCACGATGATGCCAAAAGATAAACTCTTGAGAGAAATTGTTGTGAAAGGAATGAGGAAGACACTGACCAATTACTTTCTCTGTTTAGATACAAGCTGTGTAACGGGCACTGTCTTTCGTTAAAGCCTGTATAAAGTTAATTAGTTTCAATGTAGGCACCTCGGCTTATAGACAGGTGCGGCGTATTTATGTTCAAAATAAAAATCTTTGTAAAATTCTTCGGGTGCGGCTTATGTTTGGGTGCGCTTAATAGTCCGGAAATTACGGTAGATGTGAGCATAACTGCTGTCCTACAACCTTTTCTAAAATTTTGGATATAAAGGGGAGGTTTGATATTGGCCTGTAGTTGGACAGCTGACATATGTCAAGGTCAGGTTTCTTAATTAGGGGTTGATAACTGCCAGTTTGAAGGATTTAGGTACATAACCAGTGCTAATGGAAGAGTTTATTTTTTAAACGGGTTAAATTACCTCTTGGATTATCTGTTTGAAAAAACTTGTAGGCAAGGGATCGAGAATGCAGGTTGATGATTAAAATCATCAGAAATAAATGAAATTAAGTCGTTCTCTTGAATAGGAGTAAAGCTTTGTAATTGATTGTCTGTTATAATTACACTCTCTACAGGGTATTTGTAAAATAGTTTGGATTTATATTAATCGTCTGGATTTCTTGCCTGATGTTTTCAACTTTAATTATTTAAAAGGATCATGAAATCATTACTACCTAATGATGGTGTGCATGTTAGTGCAGTGCTTTTATTTCCTGTTAATTTTGCTACCGTGCTGAATAAAAATCTAGGATTATGCTTGTTATTTTCTATGAGGGTGGAAAAATATGCTGATCTAGCAGCACTAAGCAGCACTAAGAGAAGGCTCTCCTTTAATGCTATTTGAAATACTGTCAATTTTGTTTGACGTCATTTACGTTCTAATCTCCGAGTGGTCTGTTTTAAGGTGCGCGTATGATCATTATACCACTGTGCTAATTTTTTTCTCCCTAATCATTTTGGTCTTAAGGGGAGCTACATCATCTAGAGTGTAACGGAACGTTGATTCTAGGTATCCAGTGGCCCAGTCAAGCTCTGCGGGGTCAGATGGAGATCTAATTAATATCGTAATTTCCGGAAGATTATTGATAAAACTCGCTGCTGTAGCTGACGTGGATGTACGCTTAACACAGTAACGTGGTGAAGTACTAATGCAATGACTGAGGCAGATTTTAAAAGAGATGAGGTAATGGTCTGAAATAGCTTCAGACTGTGGAATTATGAATACATTTTTTTGTTTTAATCCAAATGTTAACAAATCAAGAGTGTGTCCACCACTATGAGTGGGTCCTATAACAGTCTGATTAATTCCAACTAAATCTAGAATAGACACAACTGCTGCTCTTAAGAAGTCTTCCTGATTATCAAAATGAATATTAAAGTCACCAACAATTAATGCTTTGTCTAACGAAGTAGCTAAATTTGTGATGAAATCTGCAAATTCTATGAGAAAATCAGAGTAGGGCCGTAGTGGTCTAAAAAATAATAATTAATAGAATTGACTGACTAGACCTACTTTTGGACACTAAATATTTTATGTTAAGAACTTATTAATTCACATTTGTGTTTAGTCTTTTGTGTGACGCTTAGATTATTATTATAAATAGCTGCGACTCCGCCTCCTCTGCCATTTAGATGGCTGGTGTATGTAACTAAACCCAGGAGGACTTGCTTCATTTAATGCTACATATTCATTCGGGTTAATTCACGTTTCTGTCAAACACATTATTTTAAACTCCTGGTCGGTAATATTTCTTTTACAGTAAGCGCTTTTGAGTAAGAGTAAGAGATCTAATATTCAACAATCCTATCTATAGATCAGAGGTGCTGGCTGTGCATTCAGTTCTATTTAATTTAATGTTAATCAGTTTACTCAAACATACTTTCTGAGAATTCCTACATTTTGGTTTGGCTCAGGGGACAGACACAGTCTCAATTTAGTGGATCCTGATTAGTCGGTTTAGCCTGTCTGTCTGCTCCCTGGCCTTGGCTCTGGACAGTCACTTGTAAACTAGTGCGAGCTGAGACTATGACTGTAGCAAATTTAGCTTGCAAAAAGGGAAATATTTATAAGCAATTATAACAGGTTATAATCACTCCTAAATATTGAAATTACATTGTTGAATTAATGGTAACGGAATTAATGTTACAATTATTTCATCTGTTCTTCACCAAACAGACAGTAAAATCTTTTATTAATTCTACAAAAGGGTATCTTCCCGGCCAAGAAAGACGCAACCCCGCTTTACTTTATACCGTACAAATAATAGAGCATGTAAATTATATTAAAATATGGTAGGGACTTTGAAATGTGAGCAGCAATCAGAGACAATCACTTATGAAAAATACGACGTTTAATAAATGAGACAAACACAACATAGAACTACACAAACATACATAAAAGAGAAAAAGAAGTTAAGAATATGTAAAAGGAGAAAGAGAAGAAAAAGGAATAAAGAGGGAGAAAGGAAGAAAAGGAATGGCAAGATTAACTTCAAAATAACCACAACCTAAACAAGAATCATCAAGAAATTCAAATTCACAAGGGTAAAAAACTGTTAATTGCGTTGGCTTTTGCTGAACAAGAGTCCGGATGCAGTAGACAAAGGAAATTCTTGAAGAGTCCGTTAGGATGGAGTTAGATGTTCTTCCAGGTTCTCCTTAAGATCAGAGTAGGAGTTCTTGAAGGTAAAGCTTGCCAGAAGATTTGCCTCAAAGGGTTTGAGTCCCGTCTCGAAGAAGAGTTCTTGACCAACAATTGGTGGGGTTCAGGATATTTTAAAGGTCCCCGAGCCACACCCATCTTTGGTGGAATGGCCAATGCCAGGCATTAACTTTTCGGAGGGAGAAACTTCCTTTGTTTGTGCGTTTGTGGGGGATTACCTGTTTATGCTTGGTTTAAAGAACTTATAAAGTTTTCAAGACAGTACAGTACACTTCATGATCATATAAAATACACCTTTGTTTGGAAAATAATGTTCCTAGTTCTGATGGGAATGGTCTTCACTCACTGCTTTCAAACCCTCAAACAGGGAATTACCAAGGCGATTAGTTCAATCAGATCTGAGTTCCGTCTGTTCACTTTCTCTGTTATTTGATTTTCTCCATTCTGGTTACTGCTGCCAGTCATAAACTTAACCTGGGCATATGTCTTTTTGGCTTTTGACTGTGTTTGGAACTTTCTTGTCTCTCAAGCAAGGTTACGAAGCTCTGAGTCTAGGCATCATTGGAGCCAGCCTGTGATAAACTTCCTCATCACACAATCCTCTCATGAACTGATGAGTCAGTTTGTACTAAATTACAATTTAGTAAGTGGATGCATTGGATGTTTGGATGTTTATCATGTGTAATGTTTGTTTTTTCTTTATCGGAAAATTAAGTCAAATAGTTGGGGGGAAAAAAAACAATGAAATACAATTACAAGAGATTTAACTATATCCAAATACTATTTAAATACAGGACATTTTTTTTTTTACCAATTATCTGAAAGTTTACTTCCATTGACATAGAAAACTAACAATCCGGGTCACGGCACCAAAGATGTCGGTGTGTGCTCCCCCAATTGTCTCTGTGTTGTGTTTGTATGAAGGATGAACGAGGAGTTATATTAAACTACTGCATATTACAAAGACAAATGTTGGCTGTATACAAAGAAAAAGAATCAAACCGTAAAATACAACATTTAACCTCAAACACAACATGACATTACATAAAATATGCTGCACCACATGGAACACAGAAACCATGCAAAAAATATACAATATATAAAACCATCCATCAAAAATCATTTCACATACATGTTATTAAACCCTTTTTAAAACAATATATTTCTTTCAATAACATGGATGGCTAATATAATTGGGTAAATTTAACAGATATTATGAACAGTGATAATCCTCCTTACCTTTTCACAAAGGAAGAGCTCCACCCTTGCGAATAAAGGCTCAATCTAATAATGATAAAAAACAAATTATGATAAAATGATAAAGAGCACATTACACTATCCCTATCCTTTTATATATATATATATATATATATATATATATATATATATATATATATATATGAACAAATAATGCGCAGAAAGTTAATATGCTCTCAACATTGCTGAGTGTTTGCACTAACACATCTGATTTAACTCAGCAGCTAATTATCAAGAGTCTAATCAGGCATGATACAGACACATTTCAAAAGTCTGACACTAAGAACACTTGATCTATGATCTCTTCAAACTGATTTATTTACATTTAGCTATTATTAACATCATCATTAGTACATCTGCTACCTCATGCCTAATTTAGTTTGAAGCACTGACATAAAAGCTTTTCAAAAATGTATAAAGTCTGCTTTGTGGATAATTTGCAACACAGAAATGCAGTTCAGAAAATAGATAATTACAACATTGACTGGCCAACACACACTTAGTCTGCATCTTGTGTATCTAAGGGGGTGGTGTACAGTAAATAATCTACTAATAATAATCTATTAATTTCAAATAAAGTGAAACACTATTAGATACACTTTGCTAATACTGTGTAGCCATTGATCAACAAGGACTGACCAGGCTGATTCCAGGTGACATAAACTGAGTTCCTGAAAGGGATCTGAGTGAAAGGGAACTCTGTACAATTGTGGTAAGCAGAAAAGTATGTCATTATACTGTAACGCAATGAATCAGGGTCAAGGCGTTACAGTATAATGACATACTTTTCTGCTTACCACAATTTAAGAGCATCCTACATCCTTTAAGAGCAGAGTGGCATTTTGGGAACAGGCTGTTGCCGCATTTTTCATGAGTACTGAATGTGTGCAAGACCAATGATTATTTCTTTATTATTATGATTATTACATATCAAACCTTTTGGAAACCCAAAAGCTGATCCTGAGCAAACCAGCAATGAGAACCATAGAAGGACAATTATTAGGAAAACCGTGGGGTGATGGGTGAAACTTAAATAATTTTGGTTTGTGATTAAGGGTGATAGGAACCTGTGTGAGTGACCAGTGGCATGTGACTCAGTCATGGGATGTGCAGGGGCTAAAGGCTAATGTCAGTAATGGGTATGATCTTGACAGTAATGTTGTGGTAAATTTTTTCTAGGCACACTTTGGGCCTGTTAATACCCAAAACTGAGAATTGTTGGTGACCCTGCAGTCATGTATTATTATATTTCAGTGGCTACAGTTAGCATGATAATATACCATGCCACAAAGAAGTCTTCTCAAACAGATTTAAGGAACAAAATGATTGGTTCATGTTCTTCCTAAGCATTCCAATTCACTGGATCCGGATCCAAAACTATTTTAGCATGAGGTACAATTAAGGTTTACAGCAGGAAAGTACACCTAAGAATTCTGCAGGAATTGCATAATACAATCATGTTAAGATAGACCAGAATTTCAAAGGATTGTTTCCAATGTCCTGTTAAATACATGCAATGAAGAATTGAGGCTGTAGACTGTCTAACATAATGCTCAGTGAGTGTGCATTGTATTGAAGTAGATGCTGTATAATTAGAAGTACTGTATATAAATATTTAAAAAGGTGGCCAACTGTGTCCCCTGTCTTAGACAAATTAATTCTTCTTTAGAATTAAGAGATCACATTTTTGCAACTGTGTACTTCTAATATTTGTCCTGACACAAGTCTCTGCAGAATTTATGAGAAATTGCATGTACTTACTGTAGCAGGAGACCTATAATTACTTGACACTATCTCAGTTTCTTGCATGGTGTTGGACAACCTTAAATAAGAGGCACCTTACCTGCAGTGCAGAGATTAATGTACTGTAAACCACATACGAGAGAAATAATTCAGTAGTGCTTTTTTATAGCATTTTTGGGAGATGTAGACAAGCTTAGAGCATGCAACTTTTGTAGATATGTCACATTTAAATCACAATAAAGCATATTAAGCTGATCTATAACTCTATGAAGCAAATTAAGTGGTAGCACTACCTAAATATGTAGAAGACAATGTTACATTTGTCAATTGTCAGCTCTATTACACCCCTCCTATACACAAAGTTTGTTTGGAATACTTGTTTTATGCATTCATTGCTGTGATTTATATAAAAAATATTTTTTGTTCATTTTTTTTTACTTTTGAATGATTCAGAACATGAAGGGCCTGTTTAAAGTCATACCACAGCATCTCAATTAATGAGAGTGCAGAATTCATGGTTCTACCAATTATGCCAAATGGTGTAGGTCCTGAAGCTGCAAAGCAGCCCCAGACCATCACACTACCACCACCATGTTTGACTGTTGGTATTTTTCAATGTCAGCATTTAATGAAATGCTGTGTCTTGGGGATAATCAAGATGTTTTTTGGCAAATGTGAGACGAGTCCTTGTCCTGTTTTTTGGTCAGCAGTGGCATTCGTGAGAGTAGGGAGCAGGTTGAGATGAGCCTGGAGAGGTGGAGGTACACGCTGAAGAGAAGGGGAATGAAAGTCAGTAGGAGTAAGACAGAGTACATGTGTGTGAATGAAAGGGAGGGTGCGGTTGCAGGGAGAAGAGGTGGAGAAGGTGGAGGAGTTCAGATACCTGGGGTCAACAGTGCAAAGTAATGGAGAGTGTGTTAGAGAAGTGAAGAAAAGAGTGCAGGCAGGATGGAGTGGGTGGAGAAGAGTGGCAGGAGTGATTTGCGATAGAAGGGTATCTGCAAGAGTGAAAGGAAATGTTTATAGGACTGTGGTGAGACCTGCAATGTTGTATGGTTTAGAGACATTGGCATTGAGTAAAAAACAGGCGGTGGAGCTGGAGGTAGCAGAGATGAAGATGTTGAGGGTTTCGTTGGGAGTGATGAGAATGGACAGGATTAGAAATTAGTTGATTAAAGGGACAGCGCATGTAGGACGTTTTGGAGACAAGGTGAGGAAGGCGAGATTGAGATGGTTTGGACATGTGCAGAGGAGGGACATGGGGTATATCGGTAGGAGAATGCTGAGGATGAAGCCAACAGGAAGGAGTAATCAGACCTCAGTGTGGCAAGTGAAATTTAACTAAGCCTACCAATAAATTTGGTTAATCAAAGTTCATTCATGATTTAGTAAGAGGGGTGGGGAAAATTACTTTTCCACAAAGGGTCAGATAGGTTTAGACTTTTTTCCCTTAATAAATAAAATTATCATTTAAAAACTGCATTTTGTATTTACTTGGTTATCTTTGTGTAATATTAAAATTTGCTTGATGATCAGAATTTAAATTTAAATTGTTGCTGATAGTCTTTTAGGCTTGCAGGAAAAGATGCGGGCAATCATCCTGTGGCTGAAATGTTGTCATGTGCTAGCTCACTTGGACACCATAATGATTGCCAGATACATCATTCTTAAAGAGCTCGTAGCTCTCTGCAAGTGCACAGTGGGCTCGTTTGTGCTTTGTCTCAATGTGACTAACTTACTTAGCAATTGTCAATGGTGCAGTGGAGAAGTTTCAAGACACTCATTACCACAACAGCAGATAAGACACAGGCCTTGTATACCTTTAGATGGAGCTTCTTCCACTTAACAATGTACTCCTCAAGTACACCCAGTACAATGATCAATTCAAGAAAATAGTTACTTTTCTTCAGACACTCTTGCCATCATTACAGCACATTACAGAACTGTGTCTGGTCCGCTCACCTGGCACAGAGGAAAGTTAAAAGGAGAGCCCCAGTTTTTCACTGATTTAATGGGTGGGGGATCACTACCATGGTCTAAAAGTGAGTGTACATTCTCTACATTGAAAAGCTGGTATAAAACAATTAATGTCCCCTCCTTATAGGAACTTAGAGGTGTTTCTCTCAAGGAGCTCTGTCGTGCTTTTACCCGGTTGGAAATCCATGTTAGGCTAAAAACAAACCCTAGACTGTATCCATCCTGCTCTTCAATTCCTGCTTCCTAGACAATAAACTGGACAACATCCAGCTATAGCAGAATACATGGAATGAGTTAAGTGATGATGCATTTTTCTTTCCATGTAGAGGTGGATCAGTGACAGAGTTACAAATGCTGTTCTTCAGCTGGATTGGCTTGCCTTGTTTCATGCAGAAAGAAATGCAACTTTGTTTAATAAGGCTTATGGTGGCTTGTGCATTAACATCAACAAGGAATGATGCAAGAATGGTGCAATGGTGCTAGTTACTGCTCAGTGGTGATTGTTACTGCTCATTACTGTTTGGAGTTTGTGATTGTCAGACCTGCTGTCATCATAACTAGAGTATACACTTGATAAGGAAGCACTCTGAACTGTAATACAGTGAACTGTATGATGCTATTAGTGAACTGCAGGTTCTACACCCTGATGGACTGTTTATATCACTGTAGAATGTGGACAAAACATAAAAAGAGATGGTTGTTAAATTCAGCAGGACACAGCATGACCAATTTATTTGGTGTTTATATGGTAAAGAACGTCAACTAGTCCCACAACACCAACTCCAAAGCCAAGAAAGCACAGCAACATCTCTACTTTCTGAAAAGGCTGGGGAAAGACCAGATTTCACAGTCTATTTTAAACATCAGGTTCTACAGACTACTGAAAGTATTTTTAACAGCTTCATTACTACCTGGTTTGGAAATTGCATCATGCATGATGATTGCATGATGTTGGAACAAATAGTGAAGAAAGATGAGAAATCAAGGTATCTGTTCCATCCATCTCAGACATTTACATTGCATTGCAAAATTAGACTTTTAGAGCTATAATTGTTTAATTTAATTTAATTTATCATTTATATTTACATTCACAAAGTCATTAGCATTGTTGAGGACTGCACATATAATTTATGCAAACTTTTGATCATCCTGACATTTAGAAAAGGGTCCTGGAGCATTCAGACCCCCGTGACCAGACAGTGCAACACTTTTTCTGCCTTTGTCCCTAGACATTTTTTCCCTTGATAAAATCATTTGTTGATTGGCAGTGTGTTTTGAATCAGTGTTCCTCACACATTGGATGGAATTTTTGTCTGTGTAAAGTGGTTTGTAGAATGATGCTTTAGAATTTTGAATTCATTCTGTTGCTACCGTAATGTGTTGCATCATCATTAAAGATTAGAGAGGCCATTCCAAATACAGCCAAAAAAGTCCAAGCCATGATATTACCTCCTTCCTTTCTTTTTTCCCAACTTTGAACTTTTTATTATTTTGCTTGGGATAATCTTGGTTCCAAAATCTCTAAATGATTGATGATCTATTTCTTTGCAAAGTCCAATCTAGCCTTCTGTTTGCATCTTTTTGCCCTTATATTTTTGTTCAAATGTTGGCTTGTGAAATTTTTTTATTTTCTGAATTAAGGAGGTTGTTGATGGTGTCATAAACTGTTTTTGAGAGTTTGGGGAGTTTTCATCACAGCTACTACCTGTATGGCTGTTGTTTTTCTTTGCCAACTTCTTCCATGTTAGGTTATAGTACACTAGTGGTTTCTTTATTTTTCAGATTAATCCAAATTGTTTTATTGGTTATGTCAAATGATTATGCCCATTGCTTGAACAATGGACATAGCACATTGAGCATTGGGCATCTGATTGATTTTCCCTCTTTTTTTTATTTAAAATGTCTTGCTTTTCTTTCATATGCATTCCTTGAGTCTCCATGTTAGTTTATTTTAACAACCAAGGCAAAACCTAGGGCTGCAAAATCAAAAGTAGTCTTTTAGAGCTATAATTGTTTAAACAATTAATATAATAAGGTACAATTAGCAACAAGAGCACCTGCCAGTCACATCTTCCAATATTTTTGATCTCTTGAATGACAGGCAGGTTGGAAATCTATTGTCTTATATTTTCCCCAATGCATACATTAGAAATAAAACAATATACAATTTAAAAGATTATTTGGCTGTATTTAAAAAAAATCAATATAAGAACATACTATGTCATTTGTAACAATATCTGAACCAATTAGAACTTGGTAAAATGCTTTTAGTTAAAAATGTGCAAGCACTATTAAGCACGAATGCATACATGACTTTTTTGCATGGTCATAGGAACATGCTTAATTAGATCATTTTTTACCTTCTTGGTATTAGAGCACAAGTTAAGATGAACTAGGATGATGTGGATATGGACCACGGTGCTCAGAAATGGCATCTGAAGCTAGAGTTAGGGTGTTATTACATTTATGACTAGTCATAAATACAAATTGTAAGACTAATACTAGGATTTCATATACCATTTATTCATTTTCATCTCTTTCCGCATCTGTGCTACCAAACATTTATTATTTAGTTATTTTTAGACACTGATGGTGTGTGTTGCTTTTATCAGCCAATTATCATCAGCTGTGACAGTTTAACCATTGGCAGTTTCTGAATGAAAAAAAAGCTTCTCTGCTGACTGAAATTGTGTTGAAAAAAAACCCAGCAATTTTGTTTTGTTCGAAATAATATTTCTGAAAAACTGAAACCTCACTTGATATATTTATTTCAATTTATTTCTTAATTGTGTCAACTGAATATCTCTTTTATTATAACTACATCTAGTTAGTTGAATGTTTAACATTATTTCTGCTGGAACATTCATAACGCTACTTAAAGTAATTATTATTATATTATAAAATTATTAAATTATATTATAAAATAAAAGCTACTTCAATTATAAAGTATAATTTTTAAACTATAATGATACCTGATCACTTCAAAACATGTCATATCTATATAATCTTAAAGCATGTGTAAAAATGAAGTTATAATATAGTCATAAATACTAAGTATGTTCTTTCAGAAAACCTTTACTACATTAGCTTGTGCATAATTTGGCCAGAAGTGTAATAACTGATCATTTCAATAGACACTGAAATACATAATATGAAACCGCTACAGGTAGTTATCACAACCTAATCAGGGAAATTCAAATCAGTGTTTTCAAATTAAAAATAATTAAAAATAATGGTTAATATGGCTTTTAGAGACAGTGTTTCTATTTGATACTTGTTGCCAGCTCTGAAGCATGTGCTGTTCCTTATTAGCTTTAGTCCTGATGCACTCTGTGTCCTCAAAGACCGTGATATGTGTAACTTTAATTTAACATAAGGTGTACTTATGTACCCTGAGCAAGAGAGAACAAAATGAATGAGCTAAAAAATTAGTAGAAATACTGAGACATTTCTATAGCTTAAGAATTTTTCTTAATTTTAAATTTTTCTGTCCTCTTTCATATATGCATCTCTCTCTCTCTCTCTCTCTCTCTCTCTCTCTCTCTCTCTCTCTCTCAAAGAAAACAGAAGAAAAATCCTTGAGACAGATGCTCCTGCGGAACAATGAGGCAGCTCTTGTCCTCCACTGAGGAGATGTTGCCTAGCAGCCATGTGTGTGTGTGTGTGTGTGTGTGTGTGTGTGTGTGTGTGTGTGTGT
>JAAIIK010000038.1:1934898-1953799 GCA_014706435.1 Silurus glanis
GTGTGTGTGTGTGTGTGTGTGTGTGTGTGTGTGTGTGTGTGTGTGTGAACAAATGGATGGCAAATCAAAGGAAAACTGTTCTTGGTTATGCTCTGGAAGGCATTTGTTTATTTTGCTGCTCTTATTCAGAACCTCTTGTCCAGGGAAGTGTAGCTGCAAATCATTACAAGTTAATCTTACTAAGCATATTTATCTCATGATGAACTCATTTTATTCTGATGGGAGTGGCCTCTTCCAGTATGACCACACCCCGTTAAACAGTGCACAAGAGTTTACTGGATGGTTTAATGAGTACAGAAATTATATAAATCATATGCTACAGCCTTCACTGTCTGTTAATTCTGCATAAGGAGGGCCTCACCCTTGTTACTTTTATCACATAATATTTTGATATCTGTCATTTCTATAATATAATACAAGTACTGTATGTGGCTTATGCTGCCTTTATGCCCTTTACCTTAAAGTTTCACATAGTAACGACTTTCTTAATTGTAAATAATGAACAGTACCCTGAATTAAGTATGTGGCAAATAAATAAGGAATATTTTTGGCTCAGTCTCTGTCTAGTTTGCCTATATATTTGCTTACATCCTTGATTAAACTAAAGAATATACCTGCTATATTGTGTTTCTTCTCTGCTACCAGCTGGGACACCACGGGGCATTGTAAATCGTAATTATAATTACCCCTGAAATTCTCCAAGATTCAATTTTAGTTTGGGCATGCCAAAATCAAACACTAACAAATTAAACCAGTGTTCCACACCAGTGTGACACAGTGACCAGTGTTCCTGTCCCTCTCCTCTCCTTGAATCTGCTCCTTATCCCAGCATCCTGCCTCTGGATGGGGTTCTCTTCAATTGGAGGCCACTCTGTGCAGCTGGGACTCTATGTTTTCGCATAAACAGCCTGTGGATACATGAAATTACGGAGCAACCCAGAATCTTTAAGGATATGTTTGGACTATACTTAATGTCAACAGTCTGCTACAATGGCTCAGGACTACAGGTTGCATTTGATTGCCTATCACTGCACACCTCAACAATGTTTAACTAGTAAATGGACATTCGATGCCACACAGATGAGGATGGGTTCTTTCTTGAGTCGGGTTTCTCCCAAGGTTTCTTCCTTATCCATCTCAGGGAGTTTTTCCTTGCAACAGTCATCAGTGGCTTGCTCATTCTTGAAAGCGCTATACAAATTAAAATGGATTGAATTCAACCCTTTGAGATGTTTTGGAGTGACATGTTAGACAGCACTCTCCATCACCATCATCACAACCCAAACTGAGGAAATATCTATAGGAAGAATGACAGATGTAGAGAGTTGCAGAATCTATGCCAAGGTACAATAAAGCTGATCTGGTTGCAAGTGAAGGCAAGATAATTTACTACGACACAAGAAAATTGTAAAATAATTAAAGTAAATGCACTTAATATGTGAGTTTAATGGAAATTTCTGATTTTGCCTTAATATAAGACCAAAAACTATGCCTCAAAAACACATGATGACTTTTCAACTTTTAAATGATGCACAAAAAAAGTAAAGTAAATTTAACTTTTCAGTCATCCATGTGCAATTCCTTTTAAATATCTGTTTATTCCAAAGATTATGGAATTTATTATTATTATTATTATATATCAAGCATTGTTGTTTGTAACACAATAAAACTTTATCGAGGAAGGTATCATTAAAAACTGCATAATCAACGTAATTAGAAATGTAGCAATCAGCCACAGAGCTAATAAGCATAATTGTAATCATTTATCAGCTAAGTGTTTTTCATGCTTACCCCTTAATTTCTATGCATAATTATTTGTCTAATATTAAATCATATCTCTGCATGACAGTGAAAATTATTTATTTTTTCCATCTGAATACATTTCAGAATACAATCACAATCAAAAAGAAGGCCATCATTTATAATCAGATATGTACAATAATCACAGGTACATAAAAAATACATAAAAAAATAAATAGATTTTAATTTGTGGAAAAATAAATTACTTAACCTGCCTTCAGTTAAATGAAAGATAAACCCATATGACCTTATGTACAATGGAGCATTGTGTACAGTCTGCAGTGCCTGCCAGCCTGTTACAAAGGTGCACTAGTGACCTGCAGAATTTAAACCATAATACTGAAGTTCCTGCTAGTTCACTTACCTGCGAGAGAAGATTAATCACATATTATGGCATGCAAGCCAGACAGCAAAGACAGCAACGCCTGAGAAGGAATCTCTATAAATGGAGAAAGAGTACAGTGATATGTAGAGGCATAAAGAACTAGACATGCAGACAGCATAATCCCAAATTATGCCACTGAAAGCTTTATTGGTTTTTAGCAGAAAAGTAATACAAGCACTCTTTTTGCACTATTTTCTCTCAGGAAACTGTTAAGACTGTTAAGTTGAGCTGTTAAGATACAGCCCAATTAGGCCAACAGCACTGCTTATTATGTGGTGGAGTTTGAAAGGCAACCAGTGGTTTTCATGATTTTGAGAGGTGAAGTTTGGAAAACATATTTTTTTTAATAGTCGAATTCTTTCATTTAAAAGTCAATGTAATTACATCACTTATTTTCATCTTAATTTCTAACAGGCCACTTTGTAAAAATATTAAATATGATATAATTTTAAACATAAAAGTGAAGCCCAAAAGCAAAGACAGAGGAAAAAGAGTATTGTGAGAGAATACAACCGGAGAAAGCTTCTACAGTCCTATTCATTTACAGCATTTAGCAGACACCCTTATCCAGAGTGACTGATACCTGCGCACTTAAGGATTAGGGGTCTTGATTTAGGGCCCAGGAGTGGCAGCTTTGTGGTGCTGGGATCTGAACTTACAGCATTTCTACCAGAAGTCCAACTTTTTAACATGTAAGTTACAACTTTCTTTACTAATTGCATCCGTTTTTTTAGCTGATTCTTCTAATGCCCTGTGTCTGTCCCCAACAACTAACTCTAATCTGGGTAATCTGGAAATGTTCCATGCTCTTCTACTGTAAAAGGGATGCTATTAATCAACATAAATAGTTCTAAGTCAGACCAAAATGTATTTAGTCTTTTAATGTTGGATCTGTAGGAGCTTAAATTGACAATATTTCAGTACCATATTAATACTTATAAAACTATAAATAAGTACAGGGCATCCAGAATGTATAAATGGATTAAATTCATTATTTTCCTCAAAATTCTACATACAATACCTCATAATGACAACATTAAAGAAGTTTGTTTAAAATCTTTGCACATTTTTAAAAAATAGAAAACTTAAAGATTCACATGTAAATATGCATTTCTTATTCACCTCTAAGTTGGAGGTCCTGGGACTCAGCCTGCTGCTATGTCAATGGATCTTCACCTTCCTGACAGACAGACCACAAGCCGTACGGGTGGGCAAACACACCTTATCCACCCTCACCCTTAGCACTGCAGCTTCCCAGGGTTGTGTTCTGAGCCCCCTGCTGTACTCACTGTACACATACGACTGTGTGGCCATTTCCAACTCCACCACCATCTTCAAGTTTGCTGACGACACTGTTGTGGTTGGCCTGATCTCCAACAACGATGAGACGACCTACCTACAGGAGATTAAAAACCTGGAGAGATGGTGCCAGGAGAACAATCTTCTCCTGAACGTCAGCAAGACAAAGGAGTTGATAGTGGACGTCAGCATGAAGCAGGAGCGGTCATACTAACCGCTAAACATCAACGGGACCACAGTGGAGAGAGTGGACAACTTCTGTTACCTAGGTATTCACATCACACAGGACCTGTCTTGGTCCTGTCACATCAACACCCTGGTGAAGAAGCCCGTCAGCGTCTGTACCATCTGAGACGCTTAAAGGTCTTTAAACTACCCTCTCAGGTGCTACGGTCTTTTTACACTTGCACCATTGAGAGTGTCACTTCCTGATTCGGGAACAGCACTATGCAGGACAGGCAAGCCCTCCAGAGGGTGGTGCGGTCAGCTGAACGTACCATCTGCACCAAGCTCCCTGACCAGCAAGGACATCTACAGCACGCAGTGACCAGACCAGGGCCAGGAAGATTGTGAAGGACCTCAGCCATCCCAACAATGGACTATTTTCTTTCTTGCGTTCAGGGAAGCGATTTCGCTCCTTGAAAGCAAACACAGAGAGAATGAGGAGGAGCTTCTTCCCGCAGGCCATTTAGAGTTTAAACCAGCAAACACCCAGCATCTAGTGCTGGACCTCTCTCTCCATCTTCACTCATTCTGTACAACTTTAATTGCACTATTATTACACCTTAACTCACACAGCACAGTGTTACTTTATATCACACCATACTGCATATGGACACTTTAAGGACAATCACGCTAAATCACTTTAATTTGTACTGTCAATATCTGCCATACTCCTTCATATATGTACATATATTATCATATATTTCTATAGTTTATACTTTTTATTTATCTACTTCATTTTATTTTATTTATTTATTTATTATTTTTTTTATTTTTATATCCTTAAATTATATTCCTTTAGTACTTGAATGCTGGACAGTCGTATAAAGCATTTTACTGCATGTCGTGCTCTGTATGTATGTGTATGTGATGAATAAAATTTAAATTTGAAATTTGAATTTGAAGTATTCACAGCTTTAGCTCAATACTTTGTTGAAGCACCGTTGGCACCATTTACAGCCTCAAGTCTTTTTAAACATGATGCTACATGCCTGGGATAACAATTTTTAGGCAGTTTCTCCCATTCTTCATTGCAGAACCTCTCAAACTCCATCAGGTTGAATGGGGAGTGAAAATGGTACACAGCAATTTTCTCCAGAGTTGTTTAATCTGACTCAAGCCTGGGTTCTGGCTGGGCCACTCAATGATATTCACAGAGTTGCCCGTAGCAACTTCTTTGTTATCTTGGCTGTGTGCTTAGGGTCGTTGTCCTGTTGAAAGATGAATCGTTGTGGTCCAGAGCACTCTGGAACAGGTTTTCATCAAGAATGTCTCTATACATTTCTGCATTCATCTTCCCTTGATCCTGACTAGCCTCCCAGTTCCTGATGCTGCAAAACACACTTTTAATATGATGCTGTTACCACAATTCTTCACTGTAAGGATGGTATTGGCAGTTGATGAGTGGTGCCTGTTTTCCTCCAGACATGACACTCTATATTTGTTACATCAGACCAGAGAATTTTGTTTCTCATGGTCTGAGAGTCCTTCAGGTGCAAACTCCAGATGGGCTGACGTGATTTTTACAGAGGAGTGGCTTCTGTTTGGCCACTCTACCATACAGGCCTGATTGGTAGAGTGCTGCAGAGATGGTTGTTCTTCTGGAAGGTTCTCCTCTCTCCACAGAGAAATGCTTGAGCTCTTTCAAAGAAACCATTGAGTTCTTGGTCACTTCCCTGACTAAGGCCCTTCTCCCCCAAACATTTAGTTTGGCCGGGTGGCCTGGTGGTTCCAAACATCTTCCATTTATGGATGATAGAGGCCATTGTGCTCATTGGGACCTTCAATGCTGCAGACATTTTTCTGTACCCTTCCTTAAAGGTATACAAATAATTCCTTGGACATCATGGATCGGTTTGTGCTCTGACATGCATTGTTAACTGTTGGACCTTATATAGACAGGTGTGTGCCTTACCAAATCATGTCCATCAATGGTCAGTGGAAACAGGGTGCACCTGAGCAAAAGGCCATGTGCCATGGCAAAGGCTGTGAATACATATGTACGTGATTTTTAGTTGTTTTTAATTTTTCAAACAAACTTTTTTCATGTTGTCATTATAGTATATTGTTTGTAGAATTTTGAGGAACATTTAATCGATTTTGGAATAAGGCTGTAGCATAACAAAATGTAAAAAAAAGTAAAGCACTGTGAATACTTTCCAGATGCAATGTAAATAAATAAATAAATAAATAAATAAATAAGCAATCATTTCCATCATCACCATTAAAAAAAGGAAAAGTGTTGATTAAGCCCGATAAAGCAAAAAAAATGATTTGTTGTAAATTATTATCTTGAGGGAAAAACAAGAAAGCTTGTTTGTTTTATGATAAGAATATTCCAGAATCTCTTAACACAAACGTTAAACAAAGAAATAACAAAATAGTTTTAAAAGGAGTTAACCAAAAACATGATAAAAACATATACAACAATAATACTGTCAGGGAACCACCTTCTACGCCTTCCCTCAACACTCTGCATGCCCACAGCACCTCTACATCATACTAAGTACCTGCACCTGGTGCTCATCTCCACTCTATCTCTATCTAAGCTCATCCCTATTTAAGGTCCGCCCTTCCTCAGAGACCTCGTCCATTCTACAGTTTATGCTGGGGAACTTTCATGGACTAACTGCTAGTGGAACTAACCTTCCGTTGGACTTTACCTCTCTAAGGATTTTCGGAGTCATTGGAGTTTACCTTTCTAAAGAATATTACTGATTTTATGGACTTTGTCGGTACTGTGGATGCTTTCTGTGTCTCTCAAGACATTCTGGATTTTACCCTGTTCCTGGTACGGCTAGTATCTATTTGTGTGGATTCTGCATTAAATCATTAAAACCTCATTCTATGTCACGTTGGTTTCTCCAGCCTGACAAATACATTGTTGATACCAATTCTGGCTAGCAGAAAGTTAAAATGGGGAAAATTGTTCCTTGTTCCTTGTTCCTTCCAATAATCTGGGAATGGTAAACTATTTTCAAAGCCTGAATGCATTAATAAATAAGAGCTGTTGAAATAATTTAAAACACATTGACTTGAGTAATGCTGCTGAATTTACAATAGTTAAAATATCAGAAAATAAAACAGCATATTTTAATACAGAATATTCTCTTAAAAACAAAAGTAAAAATTGGTTGCTGGTTCTCTGGATGATATCTGGATACAAGACAGGCACTTCCATCCCATTATTGGATAAACAGGTAACAGAAGTTATAAAAGGTGAGAAGAGTAGACTTACAGAAGCAATAATGACTGTAGTCAGTCATGGCCCTGTAGTAAGACTACTGCTTTATCTTTTTGTATATTTGGATAGGACAGGCCTTTATACCTTTTCTCTGAGTTATTCTCTTCATTTGTACCACTGGAAACATCTGTTTATCTTTTTATTACATTGCAATTGACAAGGTGTCATTTCTGCTCAAGTGCATTTATGGTAATACTTCACTTTTATGAGATTTTGAAGAACACTGATGTGCATATTACATTAAATCTCACCATGTGTTTGGAATTAATGCCTTATTTTGCAAAGTCCCATTGGAATACAATTTATTTGCAATGAAAAAAACATTCTCTGGCCAAATTAGTTTTTTCCCTAAAGCCAAATGAGTGATGGGTCACTGCAATGTCCTGCTGTTTTATTTGCTATTTATTCTGCTGGTCTTTATCCAAATTCAAAGAGAATAGTCTCCAAAATATATTAGTTACCAAAGTGAGATTTTGGTGAAAGCTGTGCTCAGAAGACAATACGTTTCAGTGACAGCTTGTCGTAATATTAGATGGGATACTGAAATGTAATATCTCTCTTCATCTCAACAATGGAATCATTCATAAACACTCTTATGGGTTCATGCATTGCTATCTCCAAATCTATCTATCATCAGAGCTTTTCTGTAATTTGTACTTTGATTTGTGTGCTGTAGTCTATTTGTTTTCATTTTTTCTCCAAACGGGCAAAAAGTATGACAGTAAATAATTCATCTTGTTAAATGTTCACTACACCTGTACTTATCATGTACATGTCTTAAGAGAGGCATCTTCCACACAGAAGCCAAATCTATGGTGTCTGACCTTACCTCATCATGTTGAGCATGTATCTTTTATTGGTTTCTTATAGGGGGAAATACACTACGTCTATTTGTATAAAGAAGCAAAGAAATACAATTTAACAGGTAATGCTGCAATGTTCCAATTCATCATGGGTTTCATTAGGCTTATACACCTTGTTTTCTCTTAATTAAAACTTAATTTTCTTGTGATCGCAACATAACAAAAGTTGTTCTCTTGTTATTGTGACAAAAAAAAAAAACATTTCCCCTTTTGGGAACCCGAGCTGCCTCAACAACGCTTTGGGAAGGCCTCTGCGAGACCACGCTCTGAACCAAGGCGAAGCGAAGCGGCATTTGAGATAATTTTGTTCGCAATTGGACCTGGCAGAGGAAATGAAGATGGGCCTGTCCCTTTCTTCTTCCTCACCTGCCAGATCCAGTGCCTTTTTCCAGGTGTGCCAGCAGTGCGGGAGTGGAGGGTGGAGCCGGCTGGAACACCTGCAGCTGATGAGACTAATCAGTGCGCTCTGGTTCAGTCTGGCAACGGCAATAAAAAGGAAAGAAAGACACCAAGCAGAGAGGCGAGTGTAAGGAGAAAAGGCGTCCCGAACTGCAGGTGTGTGTGTGAGCCCTGGCGTGAGTACTGGAAAGGAAAGCACCAGGGTGAAAACAAAAGTGAATAAAGAAAGCTCTGCTTGGTGAACTTTTGCCTGTCTGTCTTTCTTCTAGTGTGGTACCAGTGAGTTTGTTACACCAGGGCTCGGAATCACGCTCTTCGGCGGTTTCTTCCCCCTGTGGAGAGGGTGCGGTGCTCCACCTCTCTTTCTCTGAGAAGGGGGATGAGGGGGGCACCATATTGGATGAACTCGTGGACATGCCTTCGCAGCCAGTCCAGTTTGAGGAGCTCTTGGAGGTAGTGACTCGTGTTGTTTTCAAGCTTAACATCGCTTGAAAACATCGCTACTCGAACGTAGTGGGACAGAAAGGGTGCAGCTATGGGACGATTCCCCGGTTTAAAGAGTGTCCCCTGGTCCCCTTGTGCACCAGTCTTCTGCTCCCCAGTACCAGTCCCCTGGTGCTGCGTCATCCCTGAAAGCCCCGGTGCTTATATGGCGATGGGTCAGGCTTGAGGCTGTTTGCACACTATGGCGGTCTTGTAAGCCTACCAGGTGGACCTGCTTAAAGAGATAGACAAGGGAGACGACATTTTAGAGCTGCGTCATGCTACAATCTCAGGGCCACTAAAGAGACAGCTAGGGCCATAGGCCCTTCTATGGCAGCCCTGGTGGCCCTAGGTTGAAAAGGTCCTGATTTCTCAGGACCTCGGAGAGGTTCCACTAGAGGGGGTGTATGCCTCAGCACATGGTGCCAACCTCTCCTCAATGCTCTTGGGAGATCGGCCTGTTAACCCTGCCACCTCTGGTGCTTTAGGGCACAGCGGTCTCCAGCGAGTGCCTCCCTCGGCTTCTGCACGGAAACCTAGTAGATTTAGGGGGCTCGCCGTCTCCCCGGAGACTCCTAGAACAGTTCCCAAAACGTTGTTGACACAGCGTCTCGTTCCATTGGGGAACCAGGGTTACATACCTAACCTAGAGACGTTTCTCATAATATAATTGTATTGTGAGCAAATCTCGTGCATTTTAATGACAGCCTCCCTCTCAAGTGTCAGACACTCATGTGTAACTAGTCAATCACTAACAGCCACAGAGCTATTTCAGTTTGAGTGAGTCTGTGATAAAAGCGAATGCGATAATCCATTATAATCGCGTCTTGAACATGCTAAATACTGAGAAAAATTAAGTAGTGATAAGGTAACAATGTCAAGATCATATGAGAATTAAGTCATGATAATGAGAAAACAACCTTTGTTATGATAAGAAAATTATGTTGTGATCACGAGAAAACAACCTCAGAGACCTTATCACATCTCGCACTGCACCACGCTGTCTGAGATCCTCCAGCACTGCTCGACTGGTACCACCAGTGTTGGGCAGTAACGCGTTACTGGTAATGTGTTACTTTTGACTGTAACTAATACTGTAACGCGTTACTTCTAAAAATAAAGTAACTTCGTTACCGTTACCGTATGGTGCGTTACCCGTTACTTTTTCAAATGAATGAATTTCGGCTGAAGTGTAGCCTACAGTCTAACCTGTTTACAGCAGGACGCATTGTAGGATTGGTGGATTACCCACTGTATACACGAAGAAGACGCACTGTGGGCGTGTCTCCGTTTATTCAGTTCTGTGCGGCAGTAATGGCGATTCGAGACGAGAGCAAGACGAGTTTCTCAAAGTGGAAATATGCTCATTATTTCACTTTAGTTGAGTATAAAGACAAAAACTTTTAAGTCAAATGTAAGCTGTGTCTTTCTGGTTCGAAACTCATATCTACTGTGATAAACAGCAACTCCAATCTGTTGAAGCTCCTCCAGGAACTCCATGCTAGAAGCAAGAAGCTAGAAGCTAACCCGGTGTTCTGTTGTACATTGTTTTTATACTTAAGCTGTAAAAGGAAAATTTTTAAGAGCTCAACACAACAGTAAAATAGTGTTTAAAAATTACTTTGTGTTTAAGTCAGTTTTGTGTTTGTATAGACCATGACGCATAAAAGGGCATTAATGGGAACATTAAAGAACGTTCTTTAAAAAAGTAACTAAAAAGTTACTTTTAACAGTAACGCATTACTTTTTTGGTGTAAGTAATCAACAAAGTAACTAAGTTACTTTTTGAATGAAGTAACAAGTAACTGTAACTAGTTACTATTTTTTAGTAACTAGCACAACACTGGGTACCACCTTCTCTCAGAATGAGAGGTAAGTATACTTCAAGGCTCTTCTCTGTTCTGGCACCAAGGTGGTGGAATGAACTTCCCCTAGATGTCCGTACAGCGGAGTCCCTGGCTATCTTCAAGTGACGGTTGGGGACCTTCCTCTTCCTGAAATACTTAAATTAGCACTTTCCAGGTTTGCTTTGTAGAATTCAAGAGTTATATTTATATTAAGTTTGTAATCTTGCGTACCAGTGTAGATTTATTCATTGCTAGAGACTCAAAGCACTTTTGTACGTCGCTCTGGATAAGGGCGTCTGCTAAATGCCGCAGATGTAAATGTAAATGTAACTCATGCTGAGATCACAAAAACATTGTCATGATCATGATAAAATGAGAAAAAAAAAGTCTAATGCATGGCCTATTGTACTTCTGTATATATTAAATAAATCAGAATGATTAAAACGCCAGATTTTACCTGGGTACTAAGTAACCTTACTCAAAACCGATATAATAAGCAATTATTAAACTGACTTATTTATTTTCTGAAATACGTTGGAAAACAAAGGAAGGTGTGTTTGTGTGTGTTTTTTTAAATGAGAAGGTGTGTGCATGTATGTAAATTTGAGACATTTAAGGTCTGGTATTATAAAAGGTATATGATGAAATCACTGCAAAGATTTTTTTTTTTATTTATCAATAGAATACAATTTTGACAACTTTTTAAATTTCGCATAAAAAGTTCATTCTCACCAAACTTGCCATCAATTCTTTCTGCTATCATGTGCCTAGATGCTCACATTATACACAAATATTCACTATTTTAGCTTCATTGATTTTGGGGCTATCTCTGCCTGGAAAAGTTGCCATAAAAATGTATGCATCATGTTTGCATGTGATAAAAAGGTATCGTTTAAAATACCAACATGATCAAGGTTACTATATTATTCCAAACAATGTTAGTAAAGTCATTGAGCACATGAGCTTTGACTCATCGTGGACAAACCCTGCAATATTCTTTTGCCTATTGTTGAGTCTATCATCTCGGTTGACTGCATTTTAACCAAGAAAAAGTTGAAGTGGGACTAGCATCATTGGTTTCAGTTCCCTGTTTATGTTATACAATTGTACAACAGCTGTAAGTCAAATTGTTTCAAGAGAGTGGAATCTCAGCTCAAAAAAAAAAAAAAAAGAAAAATCTACTCTTTCCTAATAGGCATGTGTCATATTTATACATTTAGCAAATAAAAATGTTTTCCTACTAAATTTCAAATATAGAAACAGAATAAACATGTAAAGCTTTCTTATGTTGATGTATTTTACATAAAAGACAAATACCCGTAAAGGGGAAGCTACATCTATGAGCTCAGTGTTCTAGATTGTTGCCATGGTATCTCTAAACTGCTGAAGTTGGGGAGGGTTTGAAGTCCAAGTTCACTAAGTTCACGAAGTGTCTGGGATATGGATAGGTTTATTACAGTTTCTTTTTTCTTATCAGTCTCTCTGAGACATTGATTCCATTGACTGCCTGGACTAAAAGGGTCAGCTAATTACTATGCCTCCAAGCTGGTTTTAATTTTAATTATTTCACTCTCTATACTATTCTGTGTATTTATTTATGACCACTGGTGGTTCTGTTTGCTTGCAGAAAAAGTACAAAACATTTGTTAACAGCACATAATCTGAAGTTGATGGCAAAAATGAGACCATATATTGGTAATTTTATCTATGAAAACAGGATGGGCTTAGCTCTGATGGGCCATTTATATCAGGTCAGATATTCATTTAAATGGTGAAAATAACAATTAAAGTACCGCAGGTAAAGTCCATCAGCAAAACACAAGTCATATACGGAGTGAAAGATGAAATAGAAGCAGCAACTGAGTAATGCACTGGCAAGGTATGATAACCTCAACTGGGCTGGATAAGATTATTTCCATTGTAATAAAAGTGGAGGACTCAGATATTCCTATTCTGCTTGGAGAATCATAGATCTCCATTTAGAAGGAATTTATCATTCCCTTACCTTTCTGAATGATCTTTTGTTCAGTTTCCCGAAAGGATTTTTGTCTTTTTAAGTGCTATGGGGTATCATTCAGTCCACATTTGCAGCTGGTGTTACGATTGCTTTCATAGCTTTGTATAAATGATGTTGTATGTATGTATGTATGATGTTTAGCGAATATATATAGGCAGAAAGTGTGTGAATAAGAACACTATATTGGTGATATTACTTGTTGCAAACCACAAAAGCGATGTTTAGGTAAACAGTGTTAATTTCTCTTATGCATGGTACTTGCATTACAAATGTTTCATGTTCAGCTGCTCTCTCAAAATGAAAGAGAAAAAGTGACGACAGAGCCTCCAAATAGATGGATTTCCCTACTCTGAAGAATCTGGAACGTATTTTCATATAAATCCTGCAAATTAAATCTGTGGACGTCTTGTTGGAGAGGCTTGATAAATAATCTGTCTTTAGCCTGGAGCAGCTGCTGTAATTGCAGTTCACATTTGCTTCTATTCCACTGCTTTTTTTTTTTTTCAGCGTTCATTAGATTTTTTATGAAACAAATAAATAATGAACCAAAAAAGCGGCTTGTGGGCACCATCAGGAAGCATTCAGACACTTTTTATACTGAGGTAAATGTCACATACATGTGACATTCAAAGTTGTATTATGGTTATGTGGAAAAAGTTTGTGAATCCCTTGAAATTATCCGTATTTATGCACAAATAGCTCTGCAGAAAAGTTAATATTAGCGTAATAAATAAATCGTACAACATTTTGTGTAATAAGAAAACCAAGTATATGGAAGAAAATAAAGTTAACCTTTTTATTTAATAAGTAGTAGGCGACAAACTAGGTAAAAGGCAAATACCGACCTGAACTGGAAAGTGAGTATCTAGAAAAAAATATATGTGAATAAATAATTCCAAATATGACATAAAGTGGTGTAAAAAACTGTTTTCCCCCTAAATCTAATAATTGGTTGGGCCACCCTTAGCAGCAACAACTTCAATCAAGTGTTTGCGATAACTTGCAATGAGTCTGTTACAGTGCTGTGGAGGAATTCTGGTCACTCATCTATGCAGAATTGTTGTAATTCAGCCACATTGGAGGGTTTTCGAGCATGAACCGCCTTTTTAAGGTCATGCCACAGCATCTCAATAGGATTCAGGTCAGGTCACTTTGCCTAGGCCACTCCAAAGTCTACATTTTGTTATTCTTCAGCCATTCAGAGGTGGACTTGCTGGTGTGTTTAGGATTATTGTCCTGCTGCAGAACCCAAGTTCGCTTCAGCTTGAGGTCAGGAACAGATGGCCGGACATTCTCCTGCAGGATTTTTTTTTTGTAAACAGCAGAATTCATGGTTCCATTTATCACAGCAAGTCTTCCAGGTCCTGAAGCAGCAAAACAGCCCAGACCATCATACTACCACCACCATATTTTACTGTTGGTATGATGTTCTTTTTCTGAAATGCGGTGTTACTTTTACGGCAGACGTAATGGGACACACACGTTCCAAAAATTTCAACTTTTGTCCACAGAGTATTTTCCCAAACGTCTTGGAGATCATCAAGCTGTTTTCTGGCTAAACTGAGACAAGCCTTTATGTTCTTTTTGCTCAGCAGCGGTTTTCGTCTTGGAACTCTGCTATGCAGACCATTTTTGCCCAATCTCTTTCTTATGGTGGAGTCATGAACACTGACCTTAACTGAGGCAAGTGAGGCCTGCAGTTCTATGGCTGTTCTTGTGGGGTCTTTTGTGAATAATAGCTCTCACTGTGGTTCACAGGATTCCCAAAGCTTTAGAAATGTCTTTATAACCTTTTCCAGACTGATTGATCTCAATTACTTTCTTTCTCATTTGTTTCTGAATTTCTTTGGATCTCAGCATGATGTTTAGCTTTTGAGGATCTTTTGGTCTACTTCACTTTGTCAGGCAGGTCCTATTTAAAAGATTACTTGATTGTAAACAGGTGTGGCAGTAATCACGCCTGGGTGTGGCTAGAGAAATTGAACTCGGTGTGATAAGGGGGCAAACACTTTTTCACACAGGGCCATGTAGTTTTGGATTTTGTTTTCCCTCAATAATAAAATCCTTCATTTAAAAACTTCATGTTGTGTTCACTTGTGTTATCTTTAACCAATATTCAAATTAGTTGGAAACATTAAAGTGTGACAAACATGCAAAAAAATAAGAAATCGGGAAGGGGCAAACACTATTTCACACCACTGTATTTGGCTATAAAAATAAATAAATAAATAAATAAAAAATATATATATATATATATATATATATATATATATAAGTCAAACAAGAAGGTGGAAGCTTATTGTTTTGTGGTTGTTTTGGAGCAGGGAAGGTTGGAAATTTAATCTGAGTAAAAGGAATACTGAACAACATGGCTATCATTCCATACTTTAACACCATGCAATTCTGCCTGGACTGCAGTTACTGTAATTGAAACTTAACCAAGACAACAAGACAGTGATCCTAAGCATTACAAACTTCTCAAACTTTCGACATGCACTGTAGAACTTATAAAATAATTTTTTAAAAAGCAGTTCAGTTTTCTGAAATTACTTGTGTAGTAATAAAAAAATGTATGGAATTTAATTATATGTTTAAATAGATACAAATGACACTTCTTTATTAATCATTATCCGAGGTATTTACTGTTTTTACAATAACCTTGATTATTTATTCAAATGCACACACATATGTACACACTTTTTTTATTCTTCCTTTTTTCCATAATAAAGTCCACATTTACAATCACATGCACTTATTAATACTGATAGAATTACTTAAATACTAATTACCTCTTTTTAAAGACCAACCATTTAAAATACATTTACATTCTAGTTCCATTGTTCTATTGATTTGCTCTCCTTTTCAAATCAGTTTTTTAACCTAGCCTATAGACCATGTGTAATAACCAAACTGACTCTTCTGCTTAAAACTATGTTATTAATGGCAACACCAGAATATATGGTCATAATCCAAACCTGAAAATGTAACACTAACACAAATCAATCAACCTTTAGCTTAGTCTACATACTTAAAGTATACTATATAAAACACTATGTAAATGCATTAAACTTTACTGGGTTTGTGCTCTTTCTGTGCACATTTCAATTATGGAATAGATTATTAAATTAACCATTTATTACTGTATTCAGAAATGTATCTGTTTATGGTTCTGTATCTTTAGATGTTCTCTGTCCCTTTTCATGGACTTGAGAGTGACAATATCATTAATTCATTAATTAGAATTGCAGGTTTAGGTAATACACTTTGGGCCTCAACTTCCATTTAAGTGTTTTTTTTTATTATATATACCAAAACATGAATTGCAGCATGACACACTGTGCTTACATCAAATTATCATACAGTAGCACTGGCTTCTTGCTAAAACTGATATTGAGTACAAATTTGGCTTTAAATTCAGGTGCAGAATTTCATGTTATTAAAACCAGCCTTTAGCATACTTCACCTTGTATGTAAATGATCCCATAGTCCATTGTTATGTCTGAGGTATGAATACCAATGTGGGGAATTAAAATATCACTACACACATGAGTCACCTGTAAATATGACCCATAAAATAAAGTAAACTTCAGAGAAAATGTATGCAAACTGAGAAGACAAAAGTAAAAAAAAAAAAAAGCCCTGACTTTCAAGAACAATAATCAGTATGTATTAATAATGTGTCTAATGATTGTAGAATACTTTTAATACAAGACGCTGCAGTAATCTACTAATAAGTCTACAGCAATTTTCTTGACACTCTTTTATTTATCTGGATGGAACGCAACATTAAGAAGGCAAATTTATGTTCATTTATGAACTCTTCAAAATATATTTCCAGAAAGAATAGAGAAACCCGGCATTATTGCTAGCCTGATTAGGATGCTGCACACAGATGACCACATGTCTGGGACCTTGCAAGTTTACAGAGAAGGCGAAGAGCATTATTAAATGTCCACCACCATAGTGGTGGACAATAACAAATTAAATGTAATTTGTATCTGTACTTTACTCAAATATTTCCATTCCATTCCAAATACATCCACTTTTACTTAAACTTCATGACTACATTTCAAAATCAAATATCTTACTTTTTACTTAACTACATTTTGCGAAATCAGTCATTCCTATTTATTTATGAGTGGATAAAAATTGTATTATTAGGAATAATTGTATGTATTAATAATTTAGCGAGTGAAGTTTTAAGTCATTGAGGATGTACTGCGGCTTTAAATAAGAGCTGGAAAAAATACAGTGAGAAGAGTGCCCAGCAAATTGGAATCACAGTATGTATATATATATATATATATATATATACCGTAATTTCCGGACTATTAAGCGCACCCAAATATAAGCCGCACACACTGAATTTGACAAAGTTTTTTTTTAACATAAATAAGCCGCACCTGTCTATAAGCCACAATGTCTACACTGAAACTAATGAACTTTACACAGGCTTTAATGAAAGACAGTGTCTGTTACACGGCTTGTATCTAAACAGTAGCCTACCAAGAAAGTCATTGTTCACTGTCTTTCTCCTTCCTTTCACAACAATTTCTTTTGGCATCGTCGTGCGTTTAAAAATCACCATCGGTGAAGTTTTTCTCCCGATGCCGTTCAGCTCAGAACACAGGTGAAGTGCGTTTTTTCATGCCCGGTTGTTTTCAGCATGACGAATGATTCGCATTTCCTGTTGACAGTCCGAGTGAGCGGCAGGTCAAACGTCAGAGGAACCTCATCCATATTTATAATGTGGGGCGGCCTGATTCAGTGGGAGCGCATCTGATTTAATATAAAGAGTTTCATTGGTTCGCCTGAACCCGTTCGGCAATTTCATTGGTCTAATGTTATGGGGCTCAGTTTTTTGGCTTGAAGCTTGTGAAACCGGGAAAAACCCAGGAAAAATCCATAAATTAGCCGCTTCATTGTTTAAGCCACGGGGTTCCAAGCGTGGGGAAAAAGTAGCGGCTTATAGTCCGGAAAATATGGTGTGTATGTATAAAGTGCCTTGCGAAAGTATTCGGCCCCCTTGAACTTTGCAAACTTTTGCCACATTTCAGGCTTCAAACATAAAGATATAAAACTGTAATTTTTTGTGAAGAATCAACAACAAGTGGGACACAATCATGAAGTGGAACGAAATTTATTGGATATTTCAAACTTTTTTAACAAATAAAAAACTGAAAAATTGGGCGTGCAAAATTATTCAGCCCCTTTACTTTCAGTGCAGCAAACTCTCTCCAGAAGTTCAGTGAGGATCTCTGAATGATCCAATGTTGACCTAAATGACTAATGATGATAAATAGAATCCACCTGTGTGTAATCAAGTCTCCGTATAAATGCACCTGCACTGTGATAGTCTCAGAGGTCCGTTTAAAGCGCAGAGAGCATCATGAAGAACAAGGAACACACCAGGCAGGTCCGAGATACTGTTGTGGAGAAGTTTAAAGCCGGATTTGGATACAAAAAGATTTCCCAAGCTTTAAACATCCCAAGGAGCACTGTGCAAGCGATAATATTGAAATGGAAGGAGTATCAGACCACTGCAAATCTACCAAGACCTGGCCGTCCCTCTAAACTTTCAGCTCATACAAGGAGAAGACTGATCAGAGATGCAGCCAAGAGGCCCATGATCACTCTGGATGAACTGCAGAGATCTACAGCTGAGGTGGGAGACTCTGTCCATAGGACAACAATCAGTCGTATACTGCACAAATCTGGCCTTTATGGAAGAGTGGCAAGAAGAAAGCCATTACTTAAAGATATCCATAAAAAGTGTCATTTAAAGTTTGCCACAAGCCACCTGGGAGACACACCAAACATGTGGAAGAAGGTGCTCTGGTCAGATGAAACCAAAATCGAACTTTTTGGCAACAATGCAAAACGTTATGTTTGGCGTAAAAGCAACACAGCTCATCACCCTGAACACACCATCCCCACTGTCAAACATGGTGGTGGCAGCATCATGGTTTGGGCCTGCTTTTCTTCAGCAGGGACAGGGAAGATGGTTAAAATTGATGGGAAGATGGATGGAGCCAAATACAAGACCATTCTGGAAGAAAACCTGATGGAGTCTGCAAAAGACCTGAGACTGGGACGGAGATTTGTCTTCCAACAAGACAATGATCCAAAACATAAAGCAAAATCTACAATGGAATGGTTCAAAAATAAACATATACAGGTGTTAGAATGGCCAAGTCAAAGTCCAGACCTGAATCCAATCGAGAATCTGTGGAAAGAACTGAAAACTGCTGTTCACAAATGCTCTCCATCCAACCTCACTGAGCTCGAGCTGTTTTGCAAGGAGGAATGGGCAAAGATTTCAGTCTCTCGATGTGCAAAACT
>JAAIIK010000038.1:1971576-1991264 GCA_014706435.1 Silurus glanis
TGTGTGTGTGTGTGTGTGTGTGTGTGTGTGTGTGTGTGTGTGTGTGTCACAGCTTATGAAGCTAAATGAGGACTGGGACCATATCTACCGCAGCACGAGTGCAGGTCTGCAGCAGCGGGTAACAGCTCTAGAGCAAGAAAGTGTGGCCCTCAAGCAACTCAACAGCAGACTCCTGATCAAAGTGGAACATGAACAGGTATACACAGTGTCCAGTACTGTCAGCAGTATCATGATTACGAGCCCAGTGAGAAAATAAAATTATCTTTGCCTTATTAGTTTGTTTAAAAGTACCTTAACACTATACCATAGAGTTATGCATTATATTTTTACATAGTTTATAGTCAATTAGAAGTAAAAGGGCAGCATATAATTAGTGACAAATCTTTTTATTGATTTAGTGTCAAATTCCGAGTAAAATTCAAGCATGCAATTTAAATACACAAACAGCATATAACTACTATACCCAACTTCCCCAACTGCATTGAAGGTATTTAATAGAATATTTGCAGAGATATTTTTAATCAATCTTTCCAGTTTCCTGATTGTCAGACACTATGTGACAGCTGTTGTTATTTAACTATTCAAATAATAGTCTCATCATTTGAAATGTATACAATAATATTTTGACTTTACTACAGTTGTAGAAATTCATTAGCTTCCACGGACAGAGCATAATAGGTCAAAGTTGTCATTGTTTATCTTTTAAACTTGTTTTCACATTCCTGAGGCTAACCCCTTTAATGACCAGTGAAATCTATAATAACTCAATATAATAAATTTGATGCTAAAGGTTGTCATTTCCACAATTCCAAATAAAAAAAAGGACCACACTTTGAGACCTGCTTCCCCAAAGTGGTGCTGCAGGTTGATTACATTCAAAAACAAATAATTAGAACAGATTGAGATCACTGTCTAAATAGCTCATTCATGGCTCAAGCCAGTAGATCAGAGCCGCTGGTCATGTCACTGCTATATGATCACTGCTATGCAAATAAAGATGCTCGGCCATGAGTGTTTTAGCTAGTGTCTTGGATGACTATAAAGATTTGTTGTATTTGAAAGGTTGTTAAACCGCCATTCTAGCATCTTAAATTTCCTTGAGCTATAAAATGGGAATTGTTATAAATACAAGTGCCAAGTGTTATGGGTTTTGGCAGAATGTCAGGGCTTGCAAAGTGCAGTCAGTTGATCAGGGGTATTGCACTCAGTCCTTCAGTGACTGGAGCGTGTACGGGGTTCCGTTCAGGCACAGCAACACTCACTGTCATTTTACTAATTAGGTTTTCTCTTTGCATTGTGGAGCGCAGGCAGGGTTTGAAACAAAGACTTGTAGATATTGCTTGCAAGACTGAGTGCCTGCAGTAAACATTACATAATGTAGGAGCTGCAGCTTCTGACTTTTATATATAATGAAATATAAATTACCAGATGATCAGGAATTATAAATATCTCTGCTTTTGCATAGATCCCATATTCTTTTGCAGCATGTAAATACTGACACTGGTACACAATATAGTGCTGCATGTGCTCACTGTGATTAAAATGTGTGTTTATGTGCAGAATAAAAGTGAATACTATGAACACACACTGATGCAAGAGCTAAAGAAAAATCAGCACCTTCAAGAGTACATCCGCCTCCTAGAGAGCCGTCTTCACCAGACTGATACCCTGAAAGATTGGGCTTTAGGGACCCAGGTGACCCAGTCTTGTTTGGTAGTTGTGTAATCACACGTGCATACATTTTTATTCTAGGTATTCATTGGCATACTCGTTATTTTCATCTTTACTGTTTTCTTCCTTTTTAGAACATGTTGGGTCCACCAGAATCACATGTACTGGAGCGAAGTCCCAAATCCTCCACTTACATTGCCACATCTTTGGAGCTCCGTCACAGGACCAGGTCCAGCCAAACACCCTCCGAGAGCCACGAGAAGCAGAATGATGCCATCAAGGAAGTTCAGGACCTAAAAGAGCAGCTGGAAGCCTTGAGGTGCCAGGTGAGCGAGTATCTTTCAGCAGATTGCAATTCGGAGATAAATTTGTTGACAGATGGGGCTGTGTGAAGGATAAGTGTTTGAAAGATCAGTTGGAAGTCTGCTCCCAAATTATATGCCCCTAAATTACACTGCAACCCAAGCTGCAATACACAAATCTAATTTAAGTGGATAGATAGCTCCACCCAGTGGATATGATCATCAGCCTAGGAGGAGCTTTTAGTGCTCCTCTGTGAATCACAAAACAGAAGTCTTTATTTTAAGATGAGCATTGGCATTCTAAAGAGCCTCTTCTGAATAGGTCTTCTTAAAATTATTTTTGTACTACTATATTCTCCTTATTTCCAGAGTAATCCAAAACATTTTATTCTTAAATGCAGTTCCTACAGCTACTAAAAATTATGGTATGATTAATTCCAACAATTAATGGTGCAAGTTCATGCGTTTGATATATTTAGCAACGACAAGCTTATGAAAGGTCTCCCCACTGAAAGAATATTTTAATTGAGCTGTAAGGGCCGACACCTCTATTAAATTTACACAGCTCTGCTCTATTTAGCCTCATGAACATTTTAACAAATGTGGTAATAAAGAGATAATTGATAAGTTTAAGTTTATTAACTTTGTAGGGTTTACATCAATAATAATCTCAGTAAGTGCCCTCTACTCTCCAGCTGCAATTAGTAATTAATCATCGCTACTGATGACAACTAAATATGGCCAGTGACTGGCTAATTGGTTTTCATATTAAAGCCATAAATGAGAACCCATTGCAAATCATATAACAATAAAAATTAATAAACTGAAAACTGACATTAAACCACATGAAAGCATCCATTGGGGCAGGTCAAATATCTTTTAGATTATTATAGTCATACTAAAGTGTGAGCTTCTTTATAATGACTGTGCAACATCACTACTAATTACAAGCAAGGTACAAATCCTGTCATTGCATACATATAGGCTATGCTGGCGTGTGCCTATAAATTGTAACGTATGAAACCATCACCACATTAATTTGTGTTTACAATTGTTTTTTATTAAAACTGTGCTTCTGTAGAATTTAATTTATGAGATTAATGCACAGACTGAAATAGCTGGCAGTCTTTACCCACAAACGCAGGGCAAATCCCTCCTCCTTTAATATTGGAACTCCTTACTAAAGGTTCTTTTTTAGCAGTTTTGTGAATGGTTTTTAAATGAACTCTCCATGGTAAAGGACTGTGTATTATATATAATTTTTTTCAACATAGCTATGCTTCAAAATAGGCATGCTAGCTTTCTATGTTAACACTGACAAGACTTTTTATGAACACTGCAGCAGCATCCCTAATATTGGCTTGTTATTATAAAAACAAATAGCAATATATCACAAAAAGTACATTTTAACATGATCAGTAAGTTTATTCATCAAACTTATTGTTAGCTAACAAGCTGAAAACCTAAACTATGCGACTGAAGCTATTATTTTTTTATTTACCGGTACAAAAACCATTATGATATACCATACCACTATATGAAGGACAACTACAGTTAACATTAGCTATTATATGCTGCAATCAACACATTACCACAAAATTATAAAAAAAATTTATATAATAACAAGAAAAAAAAAGTACTGTTTTATACTGTCTACTCAGTTATTGCCTTTTATACTTTATATGTAGCCAAAGCCATTTATATAACAACACATAGAATGCTACATCCTTGCTCTTTTCTTGATTTGCCAATGTGAAAGTCATTTTATCTTCAGAACTCACTAAAAAGGCTTTTTTTTTTGTTTGTTTGTTTTTTTTTTTTTTTCATCTTTATTTAAGACTAAAATTTATGAAGCAGACTATAAAATAGAGCACAAGGACCATGAGCGCATGCTTCAAGAGAACAAGAGACTCCGACGTCGTGAAGGAGAGATGAGGCAGCAGATGGCACTTTTGCAAGAACAGGTGAGTTGAGGAAGATCTACTTAATTGTGTTTTGCCTTGTATTACACTTTCTTGAGATAATCAGACCGTGTGCAGAAACTGTTTCAGGGTTCTATACATTTTAACACAAAATCTGATTCAAGACCTGGCCATTTAGTGTGTTAGCTCAGATCAGTTTAAACAAAGAAACAAACAAAACTAAATAAACAAAAGATTCAATAATACCTCACTTCCAGCAACAATCATTTAAAGGCTACAAATTACAATTTCAGCTTCAATGTTTTGTAGGTTATATGAGAACTTTGACTATATAGTATCAGCTTGCTAATTTCTTGCGGATTTTTGACAGAATCTGTAGGTTTATTGATGCAATATAAATTAGGCATGTTAGCTAATTAAGGAAGCTAAGCTAAGGCTAATAAAATCATTTTCACTTAGCCAACGTCACTTATGATAGTTAAATGCTTAGCTAACATGAAAGACAAAAGCTCAGTCCAATTATTTCCTCCTAATTGCCTGTATATGCAAATAGTGAAGGCCTATTCTTATTGTGAGTCATAAACCCTAAACCTCAGTTCTTGTACCTGGGTGTGAGTAATCAAATGTCACTTTATGATTAAAAAAAAAAAAAGCTATTCAAGTTTGTAAAGTTTAAGACATTGTTTAGTTGTTTATTCTACACTTAGCATGACAATAGATGCTACAAAAGACCAGTCATAAAATCTATATCTCAAAATCCTTGGATCAAGAATTTATACATTATACTTAACAAGAGTTTTTTTTTAATATACTTATTTACTCAGATTTATATATTAATTGATTAATATTAACATAAATAATTTAGATTTATAAAATTACTATTTTCTAAACAAAATAAGATAAACAAATCAATTAAATAATTACATAGTAATTACTAATATACAAATTATAAAATATAAATATAAAAGTTTTAGATAAATTGTGAAAATCATGTTAACTTTCTATATGAATTTGGGATTTAAAGAACCCTTATTAAACTTGTTAAAAATTGTTTTCAACCTTGAATTTAGGAAATTAAACATTTTATTAATATTTTTTTACCAGTGGATTAATTTTGTTGAGTTACAGTATTGAAAGTAACATGGTAACCATTTTTTTTATATTTTTCTTGTCATAGAGCTAATAGATACACAAATATTATTTCTCTGAATATTTGCAACTAAAATACAAAATTACAAAGTAATGATTACTTACAAATACTTATGAACTAAATTAGTTTGTTTTGATTTTTTGTTGTTTAAGTGGCTTAATATTATTGAGTAACAGGGTGGAGTAACATGGTAGCAGATACACAAAATGTACTCATAATAGTATTAATAATTTATAATAACAAAAATATTTTTTAAATAATCTTTATAGTAGAATCATTTTTAAATATTGAATCATTTTAAGTATAATAAAAACAAAAACAAAACAAAAAGAAAAGAAAAGAAAAGAAAAACACAAAGTGCACTTAACTTTCTTCTTTCCATCATCTTTCCAAGACATTTGGGTGATACAGACCCCTGCTGAACATAAGGAATATTCCAATATGTTAATATGCTCAGGAGACAGGGTTTAGTGTATTCTGTGGAAACTAAAATGTACAATTTATAAAAGCACCAGTTTTGAATATTGCATAATTATAATATTTGAATAACCATATTTTAAAGCAGAGGTACAGTGCAGTTATGGTTGGATAGGACAGGCAATAATGCTGTTTTTTAAAAACTGTAGTGATGTTTTTGTTTCATTTTATTTATCTAATACATGCAGATAGGTTGTGTGGCATTTAAGGGTGTCTTTTGCAATTATTTAAGCACAAATTCTAGGACTTAAGATTTAGTGAGACATAAATGGTACCCCAGTCAATGAATCACCCTTATACTGCATTATTTGTATCATACATAATGATTTAAACATGATACTTGTGTTATGCTTCTATCCAGCTGAAGGTATATGAGGATGACTTCCACAAGGAACGCTCAGATAAGCAGCTCCTGCAGCGGCTTTTGATGAAGAAAGCTCCAGCAGGGCAGGAGCCAGCACTAATCCACCGCTGTAATAATGACCAAGAAAGACCAAGAGGAGAGAGGAGAAGAATAAGAGAAGAACACAGAGCAGCTTTCATGTGTCCGAAACATTGTGAGAACCATGTGCACCTGGAGTACAAATAAGACATACAAATCCAGCTCTAAATGTGATTTAATTGAAGGCTATGTGCTAGATTTGTTGCATTTTTTGGTTATTCTTTTTACATATTTATCAGTGTATTTAGCTTTTGTCTTTAGCACGCCAAATAAATAAAAACAGTTACATCCAAAAATTAATTTAAAAAAAACACCGTTGGCGTCAGTGATTTGCCTCTAGAGGCCGCTCTTGCACTCCAGAACGCAACACGAAGACTATCGGTAGGGATTTTTGCCGATTAATCAGTCAACCAAAACTCGTTCACACACACATACACACGTTTACACCTGTTTACAGGTTGAGCGTAAAAAGATTCGGATTGTATCTGCAACTATGTTACACACTGTCAGCAAAATATAATTTTGAGAACAGTATTTAGATTTTGAAATGTATGTATCTAAGGCATTTTATTTAGTTTTGTTTGTTTTTATTGTATATACTTTTATTATGCTTAAATTGTATAACTTTCCTTTATAAAAAGCCATTTTGTATTAAAAAAATATATACCAGTTTAATTGATTTCTTTTTTTATTTGTGAGATCATGCAGTCCTGATTATAACAATATTCTTATGGAGATTCTGAAATGTAGGTTGCTCATTTAGAGACATTTTAGGAAAGTCAGATGATGTAGGGTGAGAAGGGTGCTGCCAGAGCTCCAATTAATGTGAAAGGTGTTCATCAGGGTTTGAGGTCAGAGCTCTATAGCAGGCTTAACCTTGAACTTATGTCCTAATTGTTCTAACTTTGTGCACAGGGGCATTGTCATGTTAGAACAGGTTTGGGTCTCCTACTGAAAAGAAAATCTTTGTTTTCAAGTTTTCAAATTTTCTAAGACATCTTATACAATTGCATGTTAACATTACGTGGAAGATACGAATAGAAAAGTCAGGTTTCCCAATGCTATTGTATATGTACAGTATGTATATATATATATATATATATATATATCTCAATCATGTTTTTGTCTGCTTGACAGGACCATCCATACTTGTGTATCTTGTATTAGAGAAGTGAAAATTTGGCATTTTGAGTACATTTCTCTCATACTGACCACTGGCTGTTCACCTTGCTGAGAAAGCTGAAGGTGAAGTTGATGGAGCCGCCAAGTATGTCTCCAGACCTGAACGCAATTGAGCACCTTTGGGACATCCTCACTTAGGGTGTACTCACTTTTGTTGGCAGTTATTTTGACAATAATGGCTGTATGTTGAGTTATTTTTAGAGGACAGTAAATATGTACTGCTAAACAAGCTGCATATTGAAAATACATATATATTATGTTAAAATACAGGTGCATCTCAATAAATTAGAAGATCATTAAAAAGTTTATGTATTTTAGTAATTCAATACAAAAAGTGAAACTCGAATATTATATTGATTCATCACGCACAGACTGATATATTTCAAGTGTTTCTTCTTCTTCTTCTTCTTCTTTCGGCTGCTCCCATTAGGGGTCGCCACAGCGGATCATCCCGCATATTTGATTTGGCACATGTTTTACGCTGGATGCCCTTCCTAACGCAACCCTCCCCATTTACCCGGGCTTGGGACCGGCACTAAGAGTGCACTGGCTTGTGCCTCCCTAATGGCTGGGTTCAAGTGTTTATTTCTTTTAATTTTGATGATTATGGCTTACAGCTAATGCAAACCCAAAATTCAGTATCTCAGAAAATTTGAATATTGTGAAAAACTCAATATTGAAGACTCGTGGTGTCACACTTTAATCAGCTAATCAAATCCAAACACCTGCAAAGGTTTCCTGAGCCTTTAAATGGTGTCTCAGTCTGGTTAAGGCTACACAATCATGGGGGAAGACTGCTGACTTGACAGTTGTCCAGAAGATGATCATTGACACCCTGCACATGAGGGTAAGACACAAAAGGTCATCAGAGTGCTGTATCCAGGCACATTAATGAAAAGTTGAATGGGAGGGAAAAATGTATTAGAAAAAGGTGAAGCGAAGCCCATTCAAGATTTTGGGGGAGATACACAAAGAGTGGACTGCAGCTGGAGTCAGTGCTTAAAGAGCCACCACGCACAGACATATCCATGGGCTACAACTGACGCATTCTTTGTGTCAAGCCATTTTTGAACCAGAGACAACGTCAGAGGTGTTTTACCCGGGCAAAAGACAAAAAGAATTGGACTGTTGCTCAGTGGGCCAAAGTCGTCTTTTCAGATTAAAGGAAAAAAAATTTGCATTCGGAAATTAAGGTCCCAGAGTCTGAAAGAAGAGAGGAGAGGCACAGAATCCAAGTTGCTTGAGGTCCAGTGTAAAGTTTGCACAGTCAGTGGTGGTTTGGGGAGTCATGTCATCTGCTGGTGTTGGTCCACTGTGTTTCATCAAGTCTGTAACACATAATACATTACCGCTAAATTGAAACCCCCAAGCTAGCAAAATTAACAAAAACAACACAGTGGATTCACGTTTATTATTATATTTAGAAAATACCAGTTTTTATGCCGGTCGTATCATTTTATTTTGTTGTATTTATCCGTCACACCTTGAAGGGCGGTCCGTGAAAATATTGTCCGACATTAATCCGGTCCATGGCCCAAAAATGGTTGGGGACCACTGCATTAAATGAACATACTTTCCAGAAGGCCAACAATTTACTAAAAAAAAAGTTTTTGATTGGTCTTATGAAGTACTCTAATTTATTTATTTATTTATTTTTTTAATTGGTGGGTTTTTGGTAAATGTGAGCCAAAATCATAAAAATTAATAGAAATAGACACTTGAAATATTTCAGTCTGTGTGTGATGAATCTATATAATATACGAGTTTAACTTTTTTGTATTGAATTACTAAAATAAATCAACTTTTTAATGGCATTCAAATTTATTGAGATGCACCTCTCTCTCTCTCTCTCTCTCTCTCTCTCTCTCTCTCTCAGGCAGTATTACCACAATTAGTTCGTCAGATCTCCCAGATCTTATCTAGTGAAACCCAACATAATTTCATAATCTTTCATTGACTTGTCACTGAGGTTATGCACTGTATGGAACAATGCAGTGGTAACGTGAATAATCTGTAAAATCTTACACAAATTGTCTACTGAAATGATGTGTGAGCTACTGTTACATTTGTATCATGCCCGAAAACAAAAAAAACTATATTTGGAGAGGTTTCCTAGATGCCTATGGTGTCTTTTCTGATCAGGTAAGAATCACACAGCACACAGAATGGCGCATACATTCTTCTTTCATTTAAATGCAGATAACAGACAAGTGTATATATATATATATATATAAATAACCTTATCTGATTGGGTAAGAAGACATGGTAGCCAGAGATGTGTGAGCCCAAATAAAGACATTCCTTATACCTTACGTACTCGCATCATAAAGATCCTATAGAACAAACAACATAGGAATGTGTTTAGAGAACTAGTGTGAGGTCCATCTTAATACTAACAGCTAACTTTTATGGCAAAAAGAAGTTAATTTTTTACTTTTTAAGTTAACCAGCTTCCTTGTTACAATGTCAATTGTGAAAAGCGCTATAGAAATTAACGTGAACTTGAACTTTAAACAATGAAAAACATGCTAGGTTATTGAACTGTCATCGAAAGCAAAGACATATAGAACAAACTTCCACGTTTTTCCCCCTAATAAACAACACGTACACTTTTCTTGAAAGCTTGCTTCCTTGTGACTTGTCACTGACTTGACTTGTCATTTGCTTGTCATTGAGGTTATGCACTGTATGGAACAATGCAGTGGTAACAGGAATAATCTGTAAAATCCGACACAAACTACTGAAATAATGTGTGAACTACTGTTACATTTGTATCATGCCTGAACATAAAATGTATATTTGGTAAGGTTGCCCATGTGATCTATGATGCCAATAGTGTCTTTTCTGATCTAAACCTAAACTATGACATTTCCTGATATGGTAAGAAGTCATTGTTTGCTAGGTTATTGTCATCGAAAACAAAGACATATGAAACAAACTTCCCTGTTTTTCCCCTGATTAACAATACGTACACTTTTTTTGAAAGCTTGCTTCCTTGTGCATTATAAAGTCCCTTGGGTCATTTCTTTCTTAACCAACCATTGACCAGAAAGATGGTGAAGTCATACCTATAGTGTGTATCCACTTTAATTCAACCAAAGTGCACTCACTTCAAGTTCATTTTGATTTATATGTATTGTTGTCAGTGAACACTGATACACTGCAAAAGCTCATTATATGTTAACACCACATTTCTTGTAATAATACAGTGATGACTTGTGTATAACGATAAGCTATTATATAGTATATTAATTATGAATAAATGGAGTTTTCAACTATGTACATATAAAACATTTAATTGTTGCAAAAGCAGAATTAGGAACAAGTGTTAAATACATTTTACATATTTATTTAGGTATTTGTTTGTTTTTATTTGTTTATTCGCTTGTTTGTTATTGTTGCATATGCTGTTTTATCAATTCACAAATAAAATGGCATTTCATCCATTTAATCAAGTGAAAGAGCAAGATAGTGTTGATCAGATATGTGCTGTTGCTGTAATTTTGCATTACATTTTATGAACCAAATTTTTACTGTCATTTTAATTCATCTTTATGAGCACTTTGCCATTAGACAGTGACATAGATAGTGTTAAAAGTAATGCAACATGTGACAAGAGTTTGACAAAAGACACATGACTGATAGTCACATGACATACACTGAGAAATTCCAAAATCTGACAAGTTGATCAGACTTCATTTGTCATCTTATGATTTAGATTTCCAGAAATCTGTCATTATAAGTGGTTAACTTTTACCAAACAGTCTGTAGATGGCACCATAGAACACCTGTCTGCTCTTTAGTGTTTTTTTTTTTTTTTGTTGTTGTTTGTTTAATAGATGCTACGTGCAGTTAGTCATTCTTCTCTGAAAACCTGAACACTTCTTTCTTTTCAGAGTTGTTTATAACAGGAAATGCCGCTTTGAAAATCCCTCTAATTTTCCACCCTCCGACTCCACCTCTACAGAATAAAAAAAATTACGTCATATTTGACAAACACCCATTAAAATGAATATGGTTTAAAATAGAACGTTTTTTGGCATGGATACAAAACTACTGTGACGTTTTAATGCAGGAAATTCCTGATTTTTTTTTTACAGTGTATGTATATAAGACTGAGGAGTTCTGCAGTTGACAGCAAGGTCCAGCTGAGACATCAGCCAATCTTACCAGGTAGTAGAGCTTTGCTTTCTAAATCTTCCCTCTGTGGTGATATGACTGAATATGTTATATTGTTTATTCTGTTGGTCTGCACTGCATTGCTTTTCACTTTAAATTATAGTCACTTATGTGCCTCTTTTAATGTCAAAAATTGTGACCTTTATTATAAAAAGTTAGCATTTATTTAAAAAAGACAGTCATTTAGTGTTATGTATTCAAACTAGCATGAGATTGCTCCTATAACAATCTGATATAAAAGGTATTTTGGGGAACTTTTTTCTTTTCTCCAACACAGTGCCGTGGATTGTACCAGTGTTGAAGAAGCCAGTGGTTCTCCACCCATTTGAGCAATATTAAAGTATTTTCCCATTAAGCTACTCAGTAGGAACAGGTTTTGGCAACCAAAGACTTCTGTGGCACTGCATAAACAGTCAAGAATAAATTTGCTCTGAAAAAGTGTTGGTTGGTGGGGTGAACAAAATGTCTTGGTCAGGGTTTGTTAAAAGTTTTTCTTGCTCTTTATTTCTCTATTAATGCTCTCTCTTTCTCTCTCTCTCTCTCTCTCTCTCTCTCTCTCTCTCTCTCTATCACTCTCTAGAGGCCCTACACTGAATAAAAGCAGACTTTTCCATCATCAAAACAGACATATCTCTACAATCTTCAAGCCCTTGAGGAACAGAAATAAAGCAAAACGCTTATATCAACCCCTGAACCACGAAAGAACTTCACAATCATCTACAATCATGGGAATCAAGAAAGCAGAAGTTCAGACTCTGTATGAGATGCAGGGCTATGTGACCAGCATTCCTATACTCAGCCCTGAGGAGCTGCAGGAAGCCAGAGATGCCTTTGCTGAGCTGGAGAGAAAATTAGGTGAGTCCATAATTCTACTTCAGTGGGCAAACAAAAATGAAGATAATTATATAATTATAATAATGACTTTAATTTAAACTAAATTAGGGTTTTTTATTTCTAGAAACTGTTATACGTATTTTAATGCCGCCTGTTTTCAATAAAAATAAACAGCATCTTTAAGCATTAAGTAATTTGTGGAAAAAACTATTCACAAGAATTTTTTTTGCTCCAATGCCAATGATAACTGGATCTCACAATGACACTAGATATCTTAGTCTCCATGTTGTTCTCCTCGTAAAAAATGTTAGCTGCACATTTCCTTTGATAAACTATTTACTCTACATTTCATTTTAGGTGAGGATTACACTTCATACAGCTTGCACAATGTCCATATGAAGTATGACTGGGTAATGGCACTAACCAAACACCCAAGAGTTCTTGAAGTGATCACTGCAGTCCTGGGTCCTGATGTTCTCCTGCTGGACTCACGCTTCATCTGCAAATACCCAGTCTCAAGCAAGACTCAAGGGAGAAAAGATATCATTCCACAAAACCAAGAGAGTGAAGGCCAGAAAAACAAATCTGATAAAGAAAATGAGCTTCCATATGTGGCCTGGCATCAGGATATGAAGTAGGTGATTTTACATGCTTGAGTAGAATTATTTGCTGTAAAATAAAGCTTGGAGCCATGTTTTATTTATGTCTTGTTTGCGTGGGCATAGGTATTGGGGACTTGATGGAGGGCCAGTTGTCTCTGTCTGGCTTGCTTTGGATGACTCCCAGGAAGAAAATGGTGCCCTGCAGGTCATTCCAGGTACATGAGTGCCCCCTAAGAAATTAATATACACCTCTGTTCTTTTTTAAATTTTTTTCCACTTTAAATGTTTTGGTTGCAAGGTCTCTAACTACAGCTATAGCTAAGTCAGTTCAGAAATATACTTTTACTTATGTTTTTATACCTTAATTATCTGCTAAAAATAAATGCTTCTTTCCATCTGACCAAGCATAAACTTGGAGAACAAGCTGCCAGGTAAATACCACTGTAGAAAAGGTATGAATCTTAGGTTGTGTGTTTTTTTTTTTTGGTTTTTTTTATTATTTACCAGGAAGTCACTGCTCGGGCCTTTTGCCCCATCGCCAAGCAAAGCGTGCAGGCAACATGCTGACTGTTAATCAAGAAATCCCAGAGGAGCTTGTCGAGAAAGAAAAGTCTTTGCTCTGCCCCCTTTTTGCAGGGCAAATGTCTGTAAGCATATACACGTGCATTCTTTATATTTTATGTCTAAAATAACATTAGGCAATATAAATGGCAGAACTTCAGCTATCAGCATATTTTTATTAAGTGTTGAATGTATATCAAGTTTGAATTTCAAGATTCCAAGAAGTTCTGTGATATTGTCATGTGCAGATCCACGATGGACTCCTGGTGCATGCAAGTAATCCCAACACATCAGGAAAGAGGCGATGTGGCTTTGTGATTCGTTATGTTCCTACTGCAGCTTATCCAATTCAGGTGAGAATTCCAGCAAACAGTACACATCGGTAATACATTCTTCAGTCTGGTAATACAATCTTCAATATAGTAACATTCTCTTTGCACTCTGGACAGGATCTGGAACGCCCAAGGCAATTCCATGCTACAGTAGTGGTTAGTGGACATGATAAGTATAACCACTTCTCAAGCCAAAAGCTTGTGATTTAACCTGTTATCATGCACCCCTGCTTTTGGTTTACAGTTGAAAATTACCTACCTAAATTTAAATGGTAACATTGACTGGAAAGAGTCTTTGGGAAGAAGGCACTTTTGGCTTTACTATTCATCAATCAGAGTTGACAATGCTCCAAAAGATAATAAGTTATATTACCCTGGATATATATTTTACTGCAATGAATGTGTTTTTATTTTATATATGAAATCGATACTAGAGCTGTCCAGAAAAATAATGCAAATGTGTATAATGTATCTGAGATGTATGAAAATGTTCTTATTTTCCTAATGATATATCAAAAGTCCACAGTGGTTGATAATTTATGTACTGTTTGGTTAAACCTTTATATTACTTGAAATGCCTAATAAATATGAATGTCAGTCACCTGTGTGTATAACATTTCATTGTGTGTATAACATTTTACACAGCATTAGGACTTAGGACACATATCAAAAAGTCTGTGCAAACCTGCCCATCACACCCATATGTGGACTTTCCACAAACTTTTGGAAACAGAGTTTAAAAAGTTAGAAGCACACATTTGTCTATGATGTTTCTGCAAACAGTAGGCTAGTGTAGTTGGTACACTGTACCTTTAACTGAACTAAGAGGCCCAAACCTGATCCTACATAACAATGTCCTGGTGCAAAAAAGAGGTCCATATGGACATGGTTTGACAAGGGTGGAGTGGAAAGCTCAATTGTCCTTTACAGAGCCCTGACCTCAACCTCACTTAACACCTTTGGGTGGGAACAGACATGGCAAGAAAGTTACTGGGAGTTTTGGAAAAAAATCTATTGGATCCTTGTGTAATTAAACACACACACACTCACACACATACACATAGAGTTAACCAGGCAAATAAATGCCTGTAGTGTTTTGTAGTAGTGGCAGCTGTAATTCAGCATTACATGTTTATATTAATGTACTTATTTCTATATTATCAGATTATTCTTGCTTTTACTGTAAGTATTCTTGCTTTTACTGTAAGTGCTTTAATACATCTTTTAGCTAATTAGTAGATTTTTCAACGTGAGAGGAAATACAGGAAATGGACATTGCTCTTTCTCAGTTGCATGACAGAGAAGAGGGAAGTGAGGCAACAATTGCTATAGCTACATATTTAACAAACTTTTCAAATGAGATTTCACCACATTTAATGTAACTATAATTAGCTAAAAAGCATGATGTACTGTTCATTATTATTATTTTAAGGCAGATCTCTGAGAAAAAGAGTAATGAGCCAACATGGAATATAGAGTAAATGATCAAAGCATCCTTTCAATTATTAATTTTACATTTACATTTATAACTTGTACTGTATGGCAGACACCCTTACCCATTTTCTCAGAACAGCACCTTCTATTTAATTTTTTGATAACAATGTACATATGGTTTAAATGACTTTATATATTGTCCAAAATTTTTACCCTACTAAATGATTGAATAATGTACCAATCCCCATAATGCTGTTTAAATGATAACTGTTTGCGTGAATAAACATAAACAGCACAGGGTTTGTTTATGTCATTCATTCGACAATATTTTTTTTTTTATGTATAGCACTTTTTAACAGTAGACATTGTCCCAAAGCAGCTTTACAGAGATAAATAGGTTATAAAGTTTGAATTTATATGTTATTGCCTATAAGTTTAGTATCTATAAGTCTGTCTCTAATGAGCAAGCCAGTGGAGAAAACGGCAACGAAAAACTCTGTGAGATGGTATGAAGGAGAGAGAAGAACCAGACTGAAAAATTAACCTTATCCTCATTTTGGTGGCACCTGTCATTCACATATTCATTAATTTAATAAATATTAATAAATATATAATAATATAAAATATTTTTTTCAATATTAAAAATAATAAAAAATATTGTAACAACTTTTTATCTTAATTATATCTAAAATGTTTGTCTTATTAAATGATTGAATTTAAGTCATATTATACTACATATGCAACTGGAAGTGAAAAAGGACACTGATATTTAATTTCACACAAACATAGGCTTTATTTGAATGTTTTATTAAATGCACATATCCAAATTGTAAGCACATCATTCAGTTATTATTGTTTGAAACCATTTTTCAGCTAATAAAAGTGGGTCCTTAAATGTAAAATTGATTGTTAAATTAGAGTTTTGAAACGCCAAATCAGGCAAGTTTAAGAACTTCTGTTACCATTACTCCCACTCCATCATATATCTCATGTAACGGGGCATTGCACATGAAAGCACAAGTAGTCACTAGTTTATTTTTCTTATCTACATGCACTTCTCCCACATGCTTATTTACATGCTTAGAGCCCAGCTCCACCAGTGTCTTAGCTGTACCAGCATATGGCCATCTGCAAAGGTAACAAAAACATTATTATTGCAGATAACATATGTCCAAATATTATGTCAGTTAGTGTGTATTATACTTACTTCTCACACTCTTTGTCATGGCCGACAGTAAGTTCACAGCCAGGAATAGCTTTTGCTGCAAGTACTGGAGAAATGCAGCACATGCCCAGAGGTTTTCCAGCCTGGTGAAAACTTTTGATGACCTTCTCGACCAGGGGCTTCACTGAAAAATCCTTTCCCTCTGTGGCCCAGTCACTGAGATTCTTAGCTGCTCCAAAGCCTCCTAAACAGAACAGTTAGGACAACCATGAACTAAATTTTCTTAAAAAATTAAGATGCCAGCTATTAATTAAGTATATTTAGGACTGGTATGCTACATTTTTCTGTGGCTACTGCGATATTACTAAGACTGACCTGGAATGATGATAGCATCATGATTAGACACATCAAGCTTTTCCAGGTCAGTGATTTCTCCTCGAGCAATGCGAGCACTTTCCTGCATCACATTGCGTTTGTCTGCCACAGGTTTTCCTTCGCAGTGGTTTACAACATGCATCATCTCAGCATTAGGTGCAAACATCTGGACCTAGAAAGAAAATGTATCTATTAAACTCTTATTAATTATGGCTAATAAAAAACTTAAAGCTGCACAAGTCCTAGTAAATTAACTAAAATAAGTCATACTATATATTAAATACTTAATATGTTTTTGAGGTTGGGTGTGTTACCTTGGCGCCAGCCCGACTAAGATGTACCAGTACAGCAGAAGCCTCATGGACCTCAGTTCCATCATAAACTCCACAGCCAGCAAGGATCACTGCTACACGCTTTGCCATTGCACCTGAAAAACACATATAAGATCGAAATTTGGCTCATCTGATGCTGATCCATAAAAAGAAAAAAAAAAGAGTATGGAATATGCTGGTTTATGATCCTAATATGATTCAAATGTGTTACTTATGTCCTATACCAGGATTGTCTCCATAATAATCTACAATAATCCACACAGAATAAACAAAGCAACTAAATAAGTAATAAAGGTGAACAACGGGTGTCTATGACACAGCATTGTACTGTATTAAAAATTCAGACACACCAGGAAACCCTTGGGGAGCTTGTTCCAAGTAAACTATAATTACTTCTGTCTCCAGGCAACAAACATGCAAGAGAAAGCCATACAGTAAAAGATGTGCAGGATTAAAGATCATCAAGTTATCCAGGAATAAAGGTATCCATCAGGGACACATAAAACCATTCTTGACACTTGCTAAAGCTTTATAGCAATCATTAGAATAAAAACTTTTTAAAGAGCTTTATGTTATTAAGTTGTAATTACATTTAAATGCCCATATTATATAAAGTCTCGTTATTGATATGTTTCCTTGCCTTACCTTGTAATAAGGAGATGAATCTTAAGACTGAACTGACGCTTTGTCTCGGTACCACGACAAACCTTAGACGTGCGCAACTCTTTTATATAGGCTCAGTGTGGCCCTGCCCACAAGTGAAGCCACGCCTTTTTAGGAGGTCGCGATTGGGGCTGCCAGGCAGGATGAACAGGCACGTTTACACAGTGAGATCATGCTGAGTCAAGCCCTTCAATATTTTTCCGTGCTGGTTTTGGGTTGCATTTTAATAAAGCAGACAGCATACGAGTGTAAAGTACAACAGAAGCCTTTGTTTAACTTCTGTTCTTCCGTCTACATATTTTCCTCCTGCTAAAGTAAATAGAATTCTCAAATAAGCGCCACCCTTACCGGTACCAGGCAGCACAGAAAGAATAGAATCTTTTTTATTTTTATTTTATTTCCTTTTGGCAGGGTGTTTTATTAAAATAAATGCCCGTTTCCGCCTATGGTAATTATTTGCATAAATGAATCGCCCATTGATTTACATTATCGTTTTATATGCAATTAAATAATACGTAAATTACAAATATATGTATAAGAGTAATATGTAATATATGTAATATAATATGCACGTTATTGTACGTGACATGAGATCCTTTCACTGATTTTAAGTATAGTGTCTGTAAGTGTATCACTAATAAGTAAGCCAGTGTCAAGACAGTGTCCACGGTGGAAAGGAAATTGAGATTGTATAAGAAAGAAAGCTTGAGAGGAACCAGACTCAAATGGAAACATCATCCTTATCTGGGTGGCACCGAATGTCCATCATTCATTCATTCATTCATTCATTTATTTAAGTAAGGTGGAAGTCCCGCAAACTACTCCGGAAAGCACTCTAGATGTGGTTTATTCTTTTTAATGAAAATAAAAAAAATTTTCGTCCCACTTACTACAACGCAGTTAGGGACTTTCAGGAAACCTAAGCCGAGTGGGCAGGTCAGAGATCTGACGTCACCTGTCGGACTGCTTATAAGACACAGCGCGTTCACGGATGAGCAGCTCCTGTAATAATGGCAGAATTTTCATCTGATTCCGAATCACTGCATTACTCCATCGGTATTTTGGGCATATCTGGTGGTATGTTGCACCTTTTTTTTCCATACCTCAATAATTCGGAAGCAGTGGTTTATATATATATATATATATATATATATATATAAGGTTTTGTGCTCTAGGCTTTTATAATAATTATATTTTATAATAAGTTGCTGTAATCGTTCCTCAGTTATTAAAAATGTGTAATCAATCAATAAATACATAAATAAATACATATATTTTCCCTGATTAGCATTGGTGCTGGTAGTTTTATTAGTCTAAAACAATATTGCCAGTAAAGGGCACAAATCATAAAAATGTGTTTTATATATAGCCTAAATCCAAACAGATTTTGTCTGTTTTCTCTGTTTCTTAAATGCTTTAACTGACTGCTGATTTCTGACTGGTTATATGAGCTTCTTCTTTTTTTTTTTTTTAAGTTTTGGATATTGAATTCAAGTTAAGATTTTAACCAACCTAAAATGCCATAAAGTTTACAATAGTCATTCTTGAGTGCAAAAAGTTATAGAAGGGAAAAAACAGATTAGGAGACATCTGATGGGTCATTGCTAATTCTTTTTCCAATCAAGGCTCTTTGCTGCTTCTGGTTAACTACTATGCCAGCACGCCCGATAAGGCCTTAATTCCATCTACTGCTCTGGGGATTGAGCTGATTATTATTGCTGCCTTGGTGGCCTATGCAGGTGGGTGCATGAAGATACTTGTAAAAATATTAAGAATGATGTTGTATTATTTTGAAATTAAGATACATTATATTGAACATTCAAAAATCAGCATCATTTAATATGATACATTGAAAGCTATATTATATCATATTTACTGTACATATTTATTAACATATTTACTGTATATATTTTAAATTTATTGTATTCATCTATATGAGGTTTTGTCAAATTAAATATGAAATTATATGCTAAATTGATCAAACCAAAAACCGACTCTTATGATATTGCTTATTTAAATCTCTCAATAGTTTATTCTGTCCATTTTCAAATATATATATATATAT
>JAAIIK010000038.1:1991364-2002376 GCA_014706435.1 Silurus glanis
TAATAGATTTTAATTTACATTTTAAAATAGATCCAGCAAAAACAAACATTACTTGTAAACACTGTGTACATCATACTTTTATACCATATCTGCCTTTCTGAGTTCTAAACAGTACTTCTCTTGTCTTGTGTTTTAGGATTGTGTCGAAGTTTGTCCCACAGCTTTCTCTATACCACACTGTGTCTGACTGTGTCAGCTCTGTGGTGTGGATCGGGACTTGTTCATATACTTGCAGGGGAAGGTATAATCAGTAAAGGAAATGGGCTAAAAAACGCCATGGTACCAGGTCTCGCAGCTTTTGCTCTGGCATTGCTAATCATCAGTTTAATTTCTGTTCTACATAAGAAGGTCTTCCTCAGCATCATTTCACTCACCATTTGTTTGGCATGTGCACATGAAATCGCTGGTTTGGCGAATGCAAGCTTTGGCCAGTCAGCCACTGCTGCTTGTTACCTCTTGGTCTGTTTTGTATGTGCCTATTTTGGCAGTGGGCGTCTGCTTTTCTACATCTCACATGGTAAGATTAACCTACCAGGGACAAATTTGCTGCATAAAAGCAGTCAGCAGTCAGCAAAGGGTCAAGAACATAACAATGTAATTGCTGTGGGTTTGGTCATGAACCTGTTGTCAGCCTGTGTGCTAGCTTGTCCACTGCTTAGTGTGGTCCCTAGCCTGTTCTCTGGCCATGTCCCATGGCTTTGGACAGCTGGTGTGTTCCAGCTAGGTGTGTCTGTCCTATCCTACAGAGCCATGGACACCTTGGTAGCAACCTTCTCTGGCTTCACAGCTATATTGAAGTTTTCTGAAGGGTATAGTGTGCTTGTGAGGGACTTAACAAACCAAATGCCGTATTCACCAGTACCTTTCCCCACTGTTTTTGCAGTGCTCTTTTTTGTCCTGGCTTTGTTTAGTTGCACCAGAAGTTTGGTTGATGGCCTATACCTGCTCTTCTTCATGGCTTATGCTATAGCAATTGCTGCACAACCCAGAGGCTTCTATCAAGGTGGCACACAAGGTGTCCAAGCAGCTATATTTGTGGCATCTGCCCTCATGCTTCTGGTAACTCTCTATAACCAGGTTTCTCAAAAAAAGATCCCCACAGGTGAAAGCCTCCTCAAGAATCATCTGGCTCGCAGCAATAAATTTATGCTTCGGACTCAAGACAAAGACCTGCATGCTCCCTATTTAGGATACTCAAAATATGCAGATGCTGAGGTGTTGGGCCATGGTTGTAGTGTGCTGGCAGCTTTTGCTATCACTGCTAGTGTAGCTAATCAGGACCCCTTAGCAGTTCTAATTTTGCCATGGGCTGTAGTTTCAGGTGGTGTCCTGCAGTTGCTATGTGGTTCTGTTGCCTTTGCTCGAGGTAAAACTCTAGAAAGTACCACCTTTATATTCTATGGCATTATGTGGACAGTATGGGGCCTGACACGTTTTGGTGGTCTCTATGGTGATGTCCGTGGGTTCCACCTAGCAGTTGGAATCATCAGCTTCATGGTTTTTAATGTACTTGTGGCTATTGGAGCCCTGTTTCTTAATGTAGCATGGTTTGTCTATGCTGTCACCTTTGAGCTTATTATCATTAGTTTTCTGCTTGACGCATTAGGAGTGCTGCCATATGGCTATGACATTGGTGTGACTATTATCTTTGGTCTGGTTAGTTTCTACTTTTTCTTGGCCAGTATACTGAACTGTACTTTTGAGTGTCTGCACCTTCCTATTGGTGGTCCTCTGATCAAGTTGAAAGGATTTGGTGGAGGCAGGGACAGCTGTCCACACCTATCCTCCAGGAAGATTTCATCAGTGAAGCAGATTGCAGGTGAGACGTTCATCTCGTTAAACAAGGAATTTAGATTAAAATAGGGTGTAGGTTTAATTTGAAAGACTTTTTAAATATATATTCTTAGACATCATGAAGAATGGAGGAATATGCGGAGTGCCCACCGACACAGTGTATGTGCTTGTGGCAGCTTGCAATCGACCGGAGGCTGTTGAGAAGGCTTATAAGTAAGATCCAATTTTAATGCCTATTCCAAATTATTATTGAATTTTTCCAATTTGATTGGTTACAAGTTGTTGATACATTTGCTATGTATGTAAATTTGTATGCCCTTACAAGTAATTCAGGTTCTTACTATAAATTTATATGAGTTTGTTCTTACAAGCTATCACTTAACAGCTAATTCAGAAGGCTCTGTTCAACTAATAATTTAATTAAATTAATTAACTAGTAATCAAATAGATTATTTAAAATATGTATTCAAGTTAGTTAATAGATATTTATGAATAAATTGAAAATTGTAATCATTGACAAATTGTGGTTATAAAACACACCAGTACTTGCTTATCAGAAAATAATTCATTTCAGCGTGATAATAATAACGCTGCTTCATGTCAGCCCACATCACAGCACACCTTTTGTAATTATTTTCCTACAACAAAGCACCCCATAGGGTTTTATTTCTAATCTACATTATATAAATAATGATAAAGACATATTTAAATTTGTAACAATGGTTGAATAGCTTTATGCAAATCTATGTACATTTTATTTTAATCATGTTTATTTGTATATGCAGGGTGAAGAAACAGGCTCAAGAGCGTCCAATGTCATTATGGCTCTCTTCTATTAAACAGTTGGAACCAGTTAAAAATCAGATCAATCCACTGCTCTGGGACTTCATGGAGGTAGCTTGGCCTTCATCCATCAGCCTGGTCATTCCTAGGGGTTTGTTACTTTACATTCTTCAGAGATGTCAGCACATTCTATTACAAACTAACACCCTTCGTGCATTATCACACACGGGCCAAAATGCAATGTTGCTTTGTTCCTTAGCACCATGGATGGAATTTTTTGGTTTAAATGATTCATCAAAATATATCGGCACACCACAAAGTATAGCCATCAGAAACCCAGACTGCACTGTTGTAAACCATCTAATTAGCTTGGTAGGTCATTTTATTTTTTTTATATTTTCTATTTTGCTTGAATTAGCTATTTTGCCTCATAAATATTATAATCTCTCTAATACTTTGAAATTCCAATCCCTAAACAATGGAGTTGTGTTATCATTTCAAATATTCAGTAAAAATTAGTTTAATAAAGAGACCAGTTTAATTGATGTCTTAAAATATATATTAAATGCCTTTTACAATTTGCCCTGTAGGTGGGCCCAATTGCTGTTACATCAGCAAATCCAACAGGTGAAGCAGACACCACCCATCATAACCAGGTGTATGCAAAGTTGGGTGACAAGGTACATCTTAGTGTTTTTAAAGAAGAAGTGTTTATGTCATATATACAGTATAACCACAAGGAATACTATTTCTGTACATAGGTTGATGGCGTGTTATGTGATGGGCCTTCACCAGAGAATATTGCTTCCACTGTAGTGGACTGCACCAAAATCGAGAGTGGCCAAATTGGCTTTTTCAGAGTCGGCCTTATTCCTAAATCAAAGGTAACACTTGTATGCACTCCTCTGCAGATAATGTAAATAAAAGATAATCCATGGCTTGGTGGGAATTACTCAATTGTAATGAATGGCGCATGAGGCACAGAATTTCTTGCAGTGAAAAGCCAACCAAATGGATACATTTTATTGTAACTGTATGTTATTATGGTTACAATTGTTTATAAGGCAACACATTAAAATATATACCTAACATAAACAGACAAAACTACCTGTGCTTTAAACAGTTTGAAGAAATTACGTAATCAGACCGAACATGGTATTTCATCACTCTTTTTTTCTTTTTTTTAGGTTCTGCAGCTATTTGAGGAAATTCTGAAAAAACATCAGCATGGCCACTTGAATGATGCCTATGAGACAGACATCACTGAACCTCATGGGGACAGCACAGAATCTCAAACAGGTTTTGAAACAGATTCAGGTTTAAGTCAGCCAACCCCTGCGGACTCGTTGAGTTCACTAGACCTCAGCCAACACAGCAACAATGATGACGAAGATGAATCATAAAGCTGGACTCTGTCTATTGACAGCTTTAAATGTGTTAATAGTAAACCTGTAAATAATACATAATTAATTGTACCATTATAGAATACATTATTTATATAACAACAGAAAATGAAATGAGAATAAAAGTATGGGATGGAGAGTAATCAAGTAAAATGACACAATATTAACACTAACATATATATATAGAGATGTTTATTGTTTATATGTTTTTTATTATTAATAATAATATAAAACAATATAAAGAAAATATCACACAATATATGCAACTGTACAAAATTCATTTTGCACACAAGGCATTACATTAGTCACCAAGCACAACTGCCAAAATACAATCAGAGCTCTGGGTTATTCTGTAGTTTTATGCAAAGCCTTGAGAGATTTTATTGAAATATAATTTCAGTATATTATTTTATTCTTGGCCCTTGTAATTTGTCTTTTTTACTCATTTGCATTTATTATTGTACTTTTAAAATATAAATGAAATATTTGTATTTATTTATGCTACTGATTAAATGCAGATCACAGTAGGACAGATTTACTGTCATTCTATCCTGTGTGATATTACAGCTACAATAAAACATTACATTAGTAGTTAGTAGTAACGAATTATGAAGTTTTATCTGGGTGAAGATTTTAGGTGAATTTCTGCTTTGAATGATGTACTATATAATATTACATTCCAGCAAGTACAACTATAACAATAGCTACAGTAATAAAACTGTAACAATTGTTTAAATTCTATTTACAAGTCAAGAAAGCATTACTTACCTTATTACTTATTATGCAAATATTAAGGATTTTTGCTAATGGATTTATGCATATTGGCCAAAGCAGATAGATTATTTATTTTTATTCTCCTCAATTACAGAAATCCCCTGTTTATCTATACACTATATACTACTTAAGAACTGCTGCTGTAATCATAAAGAGTGCTCTAAACCTATCATAGCATCCTTTCCACAATAAGCTCATACTGGACAACTTCTGAAAGTGGACTTTTTGCCTTTACTTGTCTACAAATATATTCTGGAATGATTTATAATCACATTATTCAATGTAAACCAGAATTTGTTTATGGTTCCTCCCAAAGGATCTTTTTCATGTCAAGCAAATGTAACCTATTAGATGGTCATTAGCGATCTGGATTTGTGTGGCTTTGTGATCTTATCTATTATAAAATTACTTTTTTTTATTTTTTTTTGGTCACTTATTTGTACAGGAATACCAGATCTTTAAGTTATGGCTAAAAATAATAGTTCTTCAGAAAAGGTGGCATACTATATAAAAGAAACAATTGTTTCACTGATTCTGTAATGTATGCAAATAAATTACAAGGTGAATGAATCATAACAATAATGTAAGACTTTTCTTGTGTATAATCATCTCTTAACGCTATTCATAGAACACAGCAAACATACAAAAATAGATCATCATTCGAATAATGATAGTGTGAGATAACTCTATGAACTCTCACGACAGTTTCAAGATATTACTTAAAATTCCCATTTCTACAACTACAACAAAAATCAAATACAATCAATCAATACAATCAAAAATAAACACACTTGAATAGGTTTAGCAGTTTACAAATGATTGTCTTAAATAAATATTTCTATTGCATTAGTTTTGTGTTTTGTTTTGTTTTGTTTTGTTTTGTATTTTAAGACTAATTTTTCTTTCATGAATGGGTGTGAATAAGTAATTGTTTTCAGTGTCAGGAAAGTCCCCTAGGTGCCCACAGTGGGAAAATACTACTAGTACTGGTGTTTTAAAATGTTATAGGTCATTTAACATCTCCTATTTTGTAATAATTATCTAACAAGTGTTCCATAGTAACTTCAACAGACCCATTGTCAGAAAGTTATTGAGACAGATGAAGTTGCATTTCAAACTTTCTAATGACAGCAATCCAAACAAATCCAAATCCTGCAAGGTCAAGGTAAATAAAGAAAAAAAGCTTTAATACGGGAGCCATATTTGAAAATATTTTCTAAGGAAAAAAGGGATGTATGCAAACAGTTGAAAACCAAGGCAACAAGCATAGACAATCTTGGTAAAAGCTTGGTAAAAGTCAGATGTACAAGATGAATTGAGTTCTGACTGCAAACATACTGAGAATGAAAGTCTATGTGAGTTTGTGAGATTGTAACAGGTGTGTGTGTGTGGTGTGTGTGTGTGTGTGTGTGTGTGTGTGTGTTGTTTTTGTTTGTAGGCCACTATATTATTCTTGGAAATGGAGTTTAGGGATTGCATGGACAAGACACATTCAAGTGATCTCATAGTTTCATTATAAGAAAAGGGAAACAGTACTTGAAGTTGAAGGTGAGTCACGTTCACCAAAGCTTGTTTTATTTTATAGGTTATAATTAGATTAGTCTTTCGTTTCCTTATTCAGACCTTGGACTTGGACACAATCCATGGGTGAAAAGGAAGTACTGTTAATCATTTTTATTTTAAACTTCTTTATAGTAAATGCATGGCCCCCTAAAATAAAAAGGAACAAGGAAATGCAACTTCTAAAAATTTAACGTCCACCCTTAGCTGCAATTAGACCATGCAGTTGATTAAGGTTAAGAATGCATATTTATCTGCACATCCGGCGATGATTTTCATGGTTTGGAGAGGACGATATTGAGTGGCCTGCTATAGAGCTCTGTTATTAAACCTACTAAATGCCTTTGGGATGAATTGAAGCACTGACTAGACTCCTCACCCTACATCAAGGCCTGACTTCACTAACACTCTTGTGGCCGATTAACACAAATGTCCACAAGCACACTCCAAAATCTAGTGGAACACCTTCCCAGAAGTGTGGAGATGAGAGCAAATTGTTACAAATTGTGGACTGCAATGCTCAAAAAACACATACCATACTTATTGTATGTGCTGCAAAACATTTGGCAATCTAGTGTATATTTATTGTGTTTCTTAATAAAGCCTTATATTCAACTGTTGCTAAAAACATTAAGCATGTGGTTATTAAAGCACATGTATTCAAAATAAGCTTATGTTGTAATGATGTAATCTAAACCACAATTCTCTATCGATTCAGGTCTGGTTGCTTAAAGGTTCATTCAACCTATTGGTCATTAAGAATCTAAAACTGCTTCTGAATAGAGAACTTGTGATCATAACTATTGCTGAAAACAATAATGAACTGAATTGAACTCCAGATAGATAACACTGAAATAACAGTTTATACCAGCTTTGTACATGAGTAACTGATATCTAATTAATTGTAAATAAATTAATACTTTTTCATCAAAGGTCACATGCTGCATAAAAAAACATTACTTACAATGATGCTGGAAATTATGCGGGAAATAAAGTACAAGTTAGAATGAGTCACATTCATAATGAAAGACATCCTTCTGCATGATCATCTAATTTTTCTATTTTCAGTAAACAGGACACACGTAAAAATAGTTTTATTTGATCATTTGATTGAAAGCCAATCTGTTGTTAGATAATGCTGTGAACTTTAAACTTCTGATTTTGACATTTCTCAAAATTCTAATTTTTCTGCCCATATGTTAGCTTCACTATATGGACAAAAGCATGTGGACACCTGAACATAAGAGTCATTATCCGCTTTTTGTACATCACATTCCACATTTAATCCCTGTTTGCTGTTATAATAAACCACACATTTCTGGGAAGATTTTGGAGTGAGACTTGTGTTTATTCAGGCACAATGGTATTAAAGCCAACTAAGTCAAGTATTGATGTAGGGTGAGGATGTCTGGGGTGCAATCAGCATTCCAATTAATCCTAAAGGTGTTCGCTTAAGGTCAGAGCGCTATACAATTTTGTGCCTCTAACTTTGTGGTAACCGCTTGGGGAAGAAACATATATGGATGGAAATGATCATTTGTCCCAATACTTGTGTTCTTACATTGTTTGTTTTATCAGTATCCATTATATTTTACTATATCTATATCCAATATATTAGATTTCTTAATTAAGCCTTTAATTCATTCACCATTTAAAGTGTGAAGTGTGAATGAGCAGCAAAGAAGTCAATGTTCACACAGATTAATTTTACACTGATTATAAAAATCTAAACACACATACTTTAATAGGTTTGGCAGGTTACAAATGTTTGTCTTAAATAAACATTTGTATTGTTTTCTATTGTAATTTCTATTGTTAGTCTAAGCCTTTAACTGTTTTTATTTCCCTTTTTGGTTATCAAGACCAGCAACCAATGTCAGTAAAGTCAATGAATTTAAGTTAATAAGTAATTGTTTCATTACCAAGAAAGTCCTGTAAGCCACAGATATCTTCTAGAGTTATCTTTTATTTGCAATTTCTATTTCACTGGAAAGGCATTTCTTAGTTATTACAGAGGACACTTAAGTAATATCATAGTTTGTTTATCAAGAACTACTGGTGCGCCAAGCATAACAATGTTTGCTTAGATTACCTATTTAAGTTTAGTGTTTTGTTTCCTTCTTCAGAAGGATTGACCATTGACAAAAATACATGGGTGAAAAGGAAGTGCTGTCAAGCATTTTATAGTCTACAAATCTACACTGAAACACATATGTCATTGTGCTTTTAACAGTAAATAGATAGCCACTTAATATTTAGAGTAAAAGGAAATGCAGCTTTTCAGAAATGTACGTATGTCTACACTTAGCCTGGCCCCAGTGCAGCTGAAGATGGATAAGATGATGAACAAGAAGAAAGAAAGCATATTTATCTTCACTTTCCGAGTTTAGTCAGTCATTTGAATTCTCAGACTGTGTGTAACATTCAGGTATCAATGGTTTTGTGTGGGCCCCAGTGCCACAGCCTTCCGTTAAAGGTATTATTTCTCTGAACAGTGGTTTTTTTTTTTATTTTATTTTTTTTACTAACTGGTGCCTTTGAAATAAATCTGAACGTTTTACCCACATATAGAGATTGTTTTTTCTTTTAACAAAACAGACTCTACAGCGTGTTGTTATTTTTATTCATATTAAGGACAGGGTGTGTTTTATTTATACTGGAAATTTCAAGCTCTTCTTCAACATTAGATGCAGCCTGCATGTTTTAAGTGTGACAAATATACAAGGTGAAATCTTGCCAGAATAGAAATAGAGGTCATATTGATTTCCACCATACTTTCCTACCATTTACAAAATGGCATTGATAACACTATTGTGATTGTACAGTTAATGTACTGTAAGTTTCTATGGAACTATTAGCTCGTATTTAAGTATTTTAATTAGATTGAAATACAATTTTATTAATGTAATTATCATAATTACCTTAGCAGATCTGTGTAGGTTTGGTCAATTAAACTGAAAGGTACATGACATTGTGCATGACAAAGTTGTTGCTCTCAAATTGTGGTCAATGACTACATAGTTGGCCAAGTTTGTGGTGTTCTGGAAAAAAGAACTGTCCTAAACCAAACAGAGCACTCCTAGGATGTACTGAAAAACAAACTGCATGCCAGGCCACTCTGCCCAACATCAGTGCCTTATACATTTGTAATTCCCCACAGCAATGCTCCAACATCAAGTGGAAAGCATTAATGGAAGAATGAAGAGAATTTTAAAAAAGCAAAAAGGCCAATTCCATATTGATGTCTACAGTTTTGGAACTGGAGTTATATAAATATCAGGCGCCTATATGAATGCGCTAAATACTGTATTTGGAATTGTAGCAGTGTGACCTTCAATCAGTCAGACATATTAGAAATCTCAAGTAGTTGTCATTGCTGGTTAAGACAATGTATGAAAGTTTTATTTGTTTTGTTCATTTTGGTGCAAGATGCTTTTACTTAATCAAAATATTAATTTCAACAAATTGGTCTAACTGCAGTATAGTCATATTGGATATGATGAGGAAGACATTTTTTTTTCACATCATATTTCAGTGAACAATTTTCCGTAGGACACTATATACTACCTAAGAACTGCTGCTGTATTAATAAAGATTGCTCTAAACCTATCCTAGCATCATTTTCACAATAAGCTCATACTGGACAACTTCTGAAAGTGGACTTTTTTTTACAAATATATTCTTGAATGATTTATAATCACATTATTCAATGTGAATAAGGATTTGTTTATGGTTCCTCCCAAAGGATCTTCTTCATGTCATGCAAATGTAACCTATTAGATGGTCATTAGCGATCTGGATCTGGATTCATTATATAATTACTTTTTTTTGTCAGTTATATGTACAGGAAAAGCAGATCTTTAATTAATGTCTAAAAATAATAGTTCTTTAGAAAAGGTGGCATACTATATAAAAGAAACAACTGTTTCACTGATTCTGTGATGTATGCAAATAAATTACAAGGTGAATAAATCATATTTATAATGTAAGACTTTTCTTGTGTTTAATCATCTCTTAATGCTATTTATAGAACACATGAAACATACAAACATAGATCATCATTTGATTAATGATAGTGTGAGATAACTCTATGAACTCTCGCGACAGTTTCAAGACATTACTTAAAATTCCCATTTCTACAACTACAACAAAAATCTAAATAAACACTCTTGAAAAGGTTTGGCAGTTTACAAATTATTGTCTTAAATAAATATTTCTATTGCTTTAGTTTTGTGTATTGTTTTGTTTTGTATTTAAAGACTAAGCCTTTTAATTTTTCTTGCATGAATGGGTGTGAATAAGTAATTGTTTTCAGTTTCAGGAAAGTCCCCTAGGTGCCCACAGTGAGAAAATACTACTAGTACTGGTGTTTTAATATGTTATAGGTCATTTAACATCTCCTATTTTGTAATAATTATCTAACAAGGGTTCCATAGTTACTTCAAAAGACCCATTGTCAGAAAGTTATTGAGACAGATGAAGTTGCATTTCAAACTTTCTAATGACAGCAATCCAAACAAATCCAAATCCAGCAAGGTCAAGGTAAATAAAAAAAAAAAAGCTTTAATACAGGATCCATATTTGAACATTTTTGCTAAGGAAAAAAGGCATGCATACAAACAGTTGAAAACCAAGGCAACAAGCATAGACAGTGTGTGTGTGTGTGTGTGTGTGTGTGTGTGTGTGTGTGTGTGTGTG
>JAAIIK010000038.1:2006237-2040046 GCA_014706435.1 Silurus glanis
TGTGTGTGTGTGTGTGTGTGTGTGTGTGTGTGTGTGTGTGTGTGTGTCTCCACAGACAATCTCTAAAATTTCGTATATTTTCGTAAAAATTGAAAATATTATAAGAGTAAGCCAACTTATTGCCCATGGTTTTGGAAGGTTAATTCAACAAGCACATATGTGTGATGGACAAGTATTGGGGCACCTGACCATTGCACCAACAGGGACTGTAATAATTTTAAAATACATGGACAGAAATATGGAGTTGGTCCCCACTTTGCATTTATAACATCCAGTCTTCTGGGAAGACTTTCTGCAACATTTATCATTTTTACCAGCACACTCCTTCTCCATTCCTCAGGCATCCTCTTACCTTCCAGAATCTTGATAAACAATCTTGTTAAAAAACACCACTGCCATCTCTCCTAAACCTCGCCATGCTTCTACCGGTATGTCATCGGGTCCTACCGACTTTCCACTCTTCATCCTCTTAATCGATGCTCTCACTTCCTCCTTAATAATCCTATTCACGTCCTGCTTCACAATCTCCACACCATCCAACCTTCTCTCTTGCTCTTACTCCCTCCATCTTCTCAACACACTCTCCTCACTAGTCAACACATTTCCATCTCCATCCTTTATTGCTCTAACTTGCAGCACATCCATCCCAGCTCAGTCCCTCTGCCTGGCCAATCTGTATAAATCCTTTTCTCCTTCCTTAGTGTACAACTTCACATAAAGCTCCTCATATGACTTTTCCTTTGTTTTTGCTACATCCCTCTTCACCTGCTCCCGCATCTTCTTGTACTCCTGCCTACTTTTCTCATCACTCAGTCGATCCCAATTCTGTTTTACCAAGCTCTTTCTCCTTATTCTCTCCTGCACTTCCTCATTCCACCACCACATCTCTTTGTCTTCCTTTCTATTTCCAGATGTCACACCAAGTACCTTTCTAGCTGTCTCCCTTATCACTTCTGCAGTACTTGCCCAATCATTCCGCACCTCCTCAGCACCACAAGCCCCTGTCTTCCTCCTTCAGTTTCCACCATCTTATTATTTTTTCAGTCCTCACTCTCCTCCTCTTCTTCTTCACCTCCAAAACCATCCTACAGACCACCATCCGATGCTGTCTAGCTACACTGTCCCCTGCCAACACCTTATAGTCTTCAATCTCCTTCAGGTTGCATCTCCTGCATAGAACATAGTCCACCTGTGTGCACCTACCTCCACTCTTATACGTCACCCTATGCTCCTCCTTCTTTCACCGCCATTTCCATACTTTTAGCAAAATCTACCACCATCTGCCCTTCTGCATTCCTCTCCTTAAGGCCATACCTACCCATCACCTCCTTATCACCTTTTTTCATCTTCTTTTTTTTCACCAACATGCCCATTGAAGTCTGCCCCAATCACCAATCATTCTTTCCTAGGTACACCTTCTACCACTCCATGTAACTCACAACAGAATTTTTCCTTCTCCTCCATCACACAACCTGCTTGTGGAGCATAGGCACTGATGATATTTATCATCACCCCATTCATCTTCCAGCTCCACGTTCATCACCTTATCATAAGCTCTCTTCACCTCCACTACACTCTTACTAATCTCTTCCTTCAGAATCACCCCTACACCAATTCTCTTTCCATCTACACCATGATAGAACAGTTTAAACCCACCTCTAATGTTCCTGGTCTTACTCCCTTTCCACTTGGTCTCCTGAACACACAACATTTCTACCTTTCTCTGCCCCAGGCATAGTACCAACATTAAAGTACCAACCCAAACCTCCACTCTCCTACACTTCTCCTTTTCCTGCTGTCTCTGTAGATGTCTTTCTCCTCTCCTTCTCCTCCTCGGCCAGCAGTAGCCCAATTTCCACCAGTACCCTGTTAACAAACAATACCTGTGGCGGTCGTTCGTAACCTGGGCCTCGACTGATCCAAAAATCAAAATCAAATTTTATTTGTCACATACACATACATACAGAGTACGACATGCAGTGAAATGCTTTGTACGACTGTTTCTGGCATGAGGGAATAGGATGGAGAGAAAAAAAAATAAAACTAAGAAAAAAGATGGCAGATAAAGGCCGTGTGCGGTGTGGTGTGGTATAAAGTGCACTGTGCTGTGCAAGTCCACAGTTAAAGTGACAGTCCAGAGTTTATTGTGTTGTAGTGCGAAAATAAAAAATATTTGCAGAAGTGTGATAATGGAGAGAGTGACCAGCTTTTAGATCCTGGGTGTTTCCTGGTTCAAACTCTGAATGGCCTGCGGGAAGAAGACCCTCCTCGTTCTCTCTGTGTTTACTTTCAGGGAGCGGAAGCGTTTCCCTGAACGCAACAAAGAAAAGAGTCCATTGTTGGGATTTAATTCAATTAAATTCATTTTAATTTGTATAGAGCTTTTAACAATGAACATTGTCTCAAAGCAGCTTTACACAGAAAATGTGGTGATTAAAAGTGAATATGTTCTTTATAAGTAAGTTTGTCCCTGATGAGCAAGCTGGTGGCGACTGTGGCAAGGAAAAACTCCCCGAGATGGCATAAGGAAGAAACCTTCAGGAACCAGACTCAAGAGGGAACCCATCCTCATCTGGGTTGCACCGAATGTCCATTTATAGCCGATATACGATGTTGCGGGGTACAGTGATAATGATCAGAAGCGAAAAGAAGTCCTGAGTCAATGTAGCAGACTGTTGACATTAACTACAGTCCAATCCATCCTCAAAGCGCCCGTTCTTACTCCGGAATTTCATGGAACCACCCAAGGCGTTGATGAGAAACCGTCCCAAGCTGCACAGAGTGGCCTCCAATCGAAGAGAACACTATCCAGAGGCAGGCCTGGACGAAGTGGGAAGATCCACGAAGGGGAGAGGGGCAGTAACAGTGGTCACTGGAACCTCAGGAACATGTTTAACTCGACCGAGAGAGAGAGAGAGAGAGAGAGAGAGAGAGAGAGAGAGAGAGAGGGTGACAGGAGGAGAAGGATATGGATTATTATGTGTCTTTATTGTTGTATGAAAGTTAATGTCACTGTGCAGTTTGGACTCCGGCAAGACTCGCTATGGCAGCATAGTTAAAAGGGAGAACCAGAAGGTAAGACAGACATAAGGGATCTCTGGGATAAGAGACGACCCACTACACCACCGTCAACAAACCTGAGTGAACGTGTGAAAGTGAGGGGACGACAGCATACAAATATCCCAGTTCACCAAACACTCTATATCCATGATCCCTCCAGATGTGCGCCTTTACCTAAGAAAAAAAATCTACTGATAAAAGGCTTGACTAAATAAATATGTTTTTAACCTCAACTTGAACAGAGAGACTGTGCCTGAGTCCCGAACACTGATTGGAAGGCGGTTCCATAACTGTGGGGCTTTATAAGAGAAAGATCTGCCCCCTGCTGTAGTTTTCATTATTTGAGGTACCAACAGATAGCCAGCACCTTTTGATCTAAGTAGGCGTGGAGGATCATACTGGTACAGAAGTTCACTCAGATACTGCGGTGCGAGACCATTAAGTGTTTTATACATCAGTAGTAGTATTTTATAATCAATGCGAGATTTGATTGGGAGCCAGTGTAGACTGATCAAAACAAGGGTGATGTGGTCATATTTTCTAGATCTAGTGAGGACTCTTGCTGCTGCATTCTGAACTAACTGAAGCTTATTTATGCACTTACTAGCACACCCAGACAGTAAAGCGTTACAGTAGTCTAAACTAGATGTAACAAAAGCATAAACTAGTTTTTCTGCATCCTGTGACGACATCATATTTCTAATTTAAGCAATATTTCTAAGGTAAAAGAAGGCGATCCTGGTAATATTATTCACGTGAGCCTCAAAGGAAAGACTAGGGTCAATAATAACACCAAGGTCTTTGACTGCTGTACACGCTGAAACAGAAACACCATCCAGAGATGCTACGTAATCGGAAAGGTTGCTTCTAGCTGCATGTGGTCCTAGTAAACGTACTTCCATCTTATCTGAGTTGGGCAGAAGAAAGATATTAAGCATCCACTGTCTAATGTCCTTTACACACTCCTCAACATTATTAAGCTGATCTCTCTCATCTGGCTTTGCAGAAATATACAGCTGTGTATCATCAGCATAGCAGTGGAAGCAAATACCATGTTTATGTATAATTTCCCCCAGAGACAGCAAATATAAAGAGAAAAGCAGTGGGCCTAAGACAGATCCTTGTGGAACACCAAACTTTACCTCAGAGAGTGTGGAGAACTCACCATTTACATCAACAAACTGATAGTGATCAGTCAAATAAGACCTAAGCCAAGAAAGAGCTGTTCCCTTTATTCAAACAACGTTCTTAAGTCTAGCAAGCATTATAGTGTGATCAATGGTGTCAAAAGCTGCACTAAGGTCGAGCAAAACAAGTAAAGAGACAAAACCCTGATCAGAGGCCAATAGCAGGTCATTTACCACCTTAACTAGCACCATCTCTGTGCTATGATGAGGCCTAAATCCTGACTGATACATTTAAAAAATGTTATTCATAAGTAGATGTGAGCATAACTGCTGTGCTACAACCTTTTCTAAAATTTTGGATATAAAGGGGAGATTTGATATTGGCCTGCAGTTGGACAGCTGACATGGGTCAAGGTCAGGTTTCTTAATTAGGGGGTTGATAACTGCCAGTTTGAAGTATTTAGGTACGTAACCAGTGCTAATGGAAGAGTTTATTATTTTTAAAACAGGTTCAATTACCTCTGGAATTATCTGTTTGAGGAAACTTGTAGGCAAGGGATCGAGAATGCAGGTTGATGATTTTGATGAGGAAATTAATTAAATTAAGTCATTCTCATGAATTGGAGTAAAGCTTTGTAATTGATTGTCTGTTATAATTACACTGCTGTCTACAGGGTTACTTGAAAAATAATTTGCATTATATTAATCGTCTGGATTTCTTGCCTGATGTTTTAAACTTTATTATTAAAAATATATAGTAATGATAATGAAATCATTACTACCTAATGATGGTGTGCATGTTAGTGCAGTGCTTTTATTTCCTGTTAATTTTGCTACCGTGCTGAATAAAAATCTAGGATTATGCTTGTTATTTTTTATGAGGGTGGAGAAATATGCTGATCTAGCAGCACTAAGAGATTTTCTATAATTTAGGAGGCTCTCCTCCCATGCTATTTGAAATACTGTTAATTTTGTTTGACGCCATTTACGTTCTAATTTCCGAGTGGTCTGTTTTAAGGTGCGCGTATGATCATTATATCACTGTGCTAATTTTTTTTCCCTGATCATTTTGGTCTTAAGGGGAGCTATATCATCTAGAGTATAGCGTAACGTTGATTCTAGGTATTCAGTGGCCCAGTCGAGCTCTGCGGGGTCAGGGGGTGATCTATTTAATATCATAATTTCTGGAAGATTATTGATAAAACGCGCTGCTGTAGCTGATGTGAATGTACGCTTAACACGGTAACGTGGTGAGGTACTAATGCAATGACTGAGGCAGATTTTAAAAGAGATGAGATAATGGTCTGAAATAGCTTAAGACTGTGAAATTATGACAAAAAAAATTAATTTTTAATCCAAATGTTAACAACAAATCAAGTCCACCACTATGAGTGGGTCCTATAACATTCTGATTAATTCCAACTGAATCTAGAATGGACACAACTGCTGCTCTTAAGAAGTCTTCCTGATTATCAAAATGTTACCAAAAATTAATGCTTTGTCTAAAGAAGTAGCTAAATTTGTGATGAAATCTGCAAATTTTATGAGAAAATCAGAGTAGGGCCCTGGGGGTCTATAAATAATAATTAATGGAATTGACTGACTGGACCTGCTTTTGGACACTGAATATTTTATGTTGGTGTAAAGAACTTCAAATGTTTTACATTTGTGTTTATTTTTTTGTATGACGCTTAGATTATTATTATAAATAGCTGCGACTCCGCCTCCTCTGCCATTTAGACAGGGTTGGTATATGTAACTATACCCAGGAGGACTCACTTCATTTAATGCTACATATTCATACGGTTTAATCCACATTTCTGTTAAACACATTATTTTAAACTCCTGGTCTGTAATAATTTAGTTTATAGTAAGCGCTTTTGACATGAGAGATCTAATATTCAACAATCCTATCTTTAGATCAGAGGTGTTGGCTATGCGTTCAGTCCTATTTAATTTATTGTTAATCAGGTTACTTAAACAGACTTTCGGAGAATTCCTACATATTGGTTTCGCTTGGGGGACAGACACAGTCTCAATTTGGTGGATCCTGAGTGACGACTCTGTGCAGCTAGCAGACGGTCTGTTTACCGTCAGGTTGTCTGTCTGCTCCCTGGCCTTGGCTCTGGACAGTCACTTGTTAACTAGTGCTGTTCTGAGACTATGACCTATACTACAAGAAATGAGAGCAGCACCTTCCCAAATGGGATGGATACCGTCCCGCCCTAACAGGCCACCCTTGCCTTTAAAATTGCTCCAATTATTTATGACGCCCACATTGTTTTTGGAGCACCACTCGGACATCCAGCAGTTTAGTGACCATAACCTGCTTTAGGCTACATCGCCACATCGCATTGGGATGGCTGAGGTCCTTCATAATCTTCCTGGCTCTGGTCTGGCACCGCGTGCTGTAGATGTCCTTCAGGTTGGGGAGCTCGGTGTGGATGATACGTTCAGCTGAGCGCACCACCCTCTGGAGGGCTCACCTGTCCTGTATGGTGCTGTTTCCAAACCAGGAAGTGATGCTACCCATCAGAACGCTCTCAATGGTACAAGTGTAAAAAGTCTTCAGCACCTGAGAGGGTAGTTTAAAGTCCCTTAAGCATCTTAGATGGTACAGATTCTGCCAGGCCTTCTTCACCAGGGTGTTGGTGTGACAGGACCAAGACAGGTCCTGTGTGACATGAACACCTAGGTACCAGAAACTGTCCACTCTCTCTACTGTGGTCCCGTTGATGTTTAGCAGTTGGTATGACTGCTCCTGCTTCATGCTGAAGTCCACTATCAACTCCTTAGTCTTGCTGACGTTCAGGAGAAGGTTGTTCTCCTGGCACCATCTCTCCAGGTTTTTAACCTCCTGTAGGTAGGCCGTCTCATCATTGTTGGAGATCAGGCTCACCACAACAGTGTCATCAGCAAACTTGATGATGGTGGTGGAGTTGGAAGTGGCCACACAGTCGTATGTGTACAGTAAATACAGCAGGGAGCTCAGAACACAACCCTGGGGAGCTCCAGTGCTGAGGGTGAGGGTGGATGAGGTGTGTTTTCCCACCCGTAGGGCTTGTGGTCTGTCTGTCAGAAAGTTAGAGATCCATTGGCATAGCGGCAGACTGAGTCCCAGGATCTCCAACTTAGAGGTGAGTGTGGAGGGAATTATGGTGTTAAATGCTGAACTGTAGTCCACAAACAGCATGTTTGTATAATTTCCTTTTCTGTAGTCCAGGTGACTCATTGTAGTGTGGAGGAGATGAGCAATGGCGTCCTCAGTAGAACGGTTCTGTCAGTATGCGAACTTTAGAGAATCCAGTGTGTCTGGTAGTGAGGCAGTGATGAAGTCTCTGACCAGTCTCTCAAAGCACTTCATCACTACTGAGGTCAAGGCTACAGGGCGATAGTCATTGAGGCAGGCGGGCTGAGGTTTCCTCGGGACAGGAACAATGGTGGACTGTTTGAAGCATGAGGGGACAACAGACTGTTCCAGTAAGAGGTTGAATATCTCAGTGAACACCGGTGCTAGCTGGTCAGCGCAGGCTTTCAGAACCCGACCTCTGATGCCATCTGGTCCTGCTGCCTTCCTAGTATTCACTCTCTTAAATGCCCTCCTCACGTCATGCTCCGAGATGGTGAACGTGTTCACCTCTCCGGCTCTCTTGGCATGTATGCTGGTTGTGCCGCTAGCACCGCTAGCGTGGTTAGCTGCAGCCTTGAAACGAGCGTAAAAGATGTTTGGCTCGTCTGCCAGAGAAGCATCCGCATTCACCATTCTAGATGATGGTGTTCTGTAGTCCGTGATTGTTCTTAGTCCCTGCCACAGGCTCCTAGAGCCACCATGTTGGAACTGTGACTCTAGTTTCCTCCCGTAGCGCCGCTTTGCATCCTTCACCGCTCTGAGAACAATGTAGAACGCAGGCTTGTAATCGTCCATGTCCCCGGTGGCGAGCCCTGTGTTGTAGGCAACAGAGCGGGATCTCAGAGCATCGCGAATGGTTTTATCCACCCACGGCTTCTGGTTGGGAAACGTTCTGATTGTGTTTTTTTGCACCATATCATCCGCAAGTTTCCCGATGAATCCCACAACCGCTTTCGTAAACATGTTGACGTCATCAGACCTGAACATGTCCCAGTCTGCGCCATCCAAAGCAGCCTGCAGAGCGGCCACTGATTGATCAGTCCAGCGCGCAACCTCCCTCTGAACCGGAGCTTCCTGTTTCAGCCTTTGTTTGTAAACAGGTATGAAGAAGATGGCGGCATGGTCCGATTTCCCAAACGGTGGACGTGATTGTGCCTTGTAGCTGTTCTTGAATGGTGTGTAACAGTGGTCCAGTGTCCTTTCGCCTCTGGTGGGGCCGGTGATGGGCTGCTGAAAGTCCGGTAGTGCGCGCTTGAGATTGCCACTGTTGAAATCTCCTACCACAATAAGCGTAGCGTCCCGATGCTGTGTTTGGTGAAGTGTTAGTGTCTCGTGTAAGTCCCATACTGCAGTGTCCGTGTCCGCTTGAGGTGGAATATAAACGGCACTGACTATGACCAAGCTTAATTCCCGAGATAGATAAAAGAGCCGACATTTGATGGTCAGTAGTTCCAGGTTTGGTGTGCAGGAGCGTGAAAGGGGAACGATGCTCGCGCTGTCGCACCAGTGGTTGTTTACCATCAGACACACTCCACCTTCTCTTGACTTCCCCGACTCCAGTGTTCTGTCCATGCGGTAAACCGAGAAAAACTCGGCCGGCTGGATGGCATGGTCAGGTACCACTGGGTTCAGCCATGTCTCGGTGAAGCAGAGAAGGTTGCAGTCCCGAATGTCCCTCTGGAACTTGACCCTTGCCCTGAGGTCGTCAAGCTTGTTTTCCAGAGACTGGACGTTGGCTAACAGGATACTAGGTAAGGTAGTCAGGAACAGGCCCTCAGCCTGCTCCTGACGCTGGTACGGGTCGCGTCCTTTGTTCTCCCTCAGAATCTTGCTCGGCCAGCATAGGTCTGAGTTTAAAAACGTAAAGGTGAGTGCATTGTACACCAATAGATATAAGAGTGTCTCTGTCATATCTAGTGATGTCCATCTTGTGTAGATGGAACGGTAACTACGTAAATAAAAGTATAAAATAAACAAAGAAAGAGAAAACGTGGCCGGAGCAGTCGTGATGGCAGCCGACCTTACAGGCGCCATTTTGACGCCATTCGGTATGAATTTCTGATTCGTGATCCGCTTATTTGATTTGGCACATGTTTTACACTGGATGCCCTTCCTAACGCAACCGTCCACATTTATCCAGACTTGGGACCGGCACTAAGAGTGCACTTGCTTGTGTAACCCTAATGGCTGGGTTCTGTTAAGTACAGTGTATGGTTCCTTATTTTAATAACTCATCTTGTGCAACAAACAGACGACAAGACAGCTATGTCTTTATAGGACTTGCTTTGCGCATTCGCACACAGTCATGCTCGATTAAAAAAGGGCCTTCCCCTAGCTGTTTACCAAAATTGCAAGCAATGCATTGTGCAAAATGTCTTAGTATTCTGAAGCATTAAGTTTTCACTTCACTGGAAGTAAGAGGGTTAGTGGAATCCGTAGAAAAAGACCCATACCATTATCTCTCACTCCAACAAACTTCACAGTTTGCACAAGGCAGGACTCTCCAAGCATCTAGCAAACCCAGATTCACCTATCAAACCTGCCAAAAAAGAAACGTGATTTGTCACTCCATAAAAGACCCATATTTTGGCGTTTGTAAATGCAAACTACATGGCTAGGCATTTGATATATATATATATATATATGCTTGTTGAATTGACAATGACCATTGTAAAATGTGATAATTGAATTTATACATCTGAGGCAATGAGTCTGATTGTTACACCTAATTCAAATAGGTTCGTCCAATTACCTTTAGCCATGTAGTGTATTAGAAAACCTAAGTTGATCTTATTGTTGGATAAGAAAACTGTTTTTAATCGTTAATTATTTTAAATTATATATATATATTTTTTTTTTTTTTTTGCTAGTGTTCGAAGCAGCAGGTCATAATGTATTATGTGTATTATGATATTCTTTGGTCAGTGGTGGGTGGTCAGGGCCAGCAAAGCTTTCTCTGCTGGCCTAAACACTATCAGAAGCACTGACCTACATTTACAACCTAAATTCTAATATTTGTTCCATAAAATTGTATTAATTTATTTCCAACAGTTTATTCTTTTCATTTCGTAGCGTGTCATTTTGGCTGCACTGCTTCCAGTACGTGTATGTAGATGTTAGATTTTTTTGTCCAATCAGATTTCAGCCTCTATGTGCTGCCATGTCAATCTAATCTGCCCAGGGCCTTCAAAGTCTGTCCTGCTGGCATTTTACAATTGAGAATATTACAAACGGGTCTGTTTCTTTAACCAGTCAGATTTCATATTCGCTAGCTGGCCCAGAATAGCGTTGGCATTTCTCCGTCCTCTGATTGGTTGGTCAGAGGGAAACGGTTATAACAAGTTCGACTGGCAAAAAACGTGTGTATCCTGCTGCACACATTAATACATCTGAGTTAGACTTTTTTATGCCTACAGAGGAAGAGAAATTGATTTGGTCTTAGACATACTTAAAAATACATTTTCAAGAAAAGCTAGACATTGTGAGGAGAGGCCGGCCAACCCCGAAGCTAGCTAGCTTGTCTCAGCCCGGGAAAGGGTTTGTTCACCACTTCCAGACTAGTGAATACGAGCGGTACCACTGGCTTACAGCCTCTGAGGAGCAGTGCAAATTATGAATATGCATCTCTGGTGAGTAGGTTGTATTTTATTTACATTTTAATGTTTTTGTCATGTTATTAAACAAATATTGATTCTGAACTGCTCCAGATGATGTAGGTGCACAGTTGCGGTTGTAGTGTAGAGTTTTGGAGTTGTCTTAACTGGGTTTCTTTCTTTAGTAAAATGGTATTCACCCTCCATGTGAAATGTGAAATGCCTTTGTGAAATGCTTCTCTCTCTGTAATGCTACGCATTGTTATATTGCATTTTTGTATAGTATTCATGGTTTCTATAATTGCGACATGATATTGGTGGTATTAAGAGGAGTATTAAGTCAGGTAAGTCCCCACTGAAGGCCCAGGTACCAAATGCACGGCCTGCCACTGTCTTTGGTTTTAATAAAACACAGCTAAAAGAAAATTGGTGAAATAATACACAATACTATAATAATAATAATAATAATAATAATAATAATAATAATAATAATACCAACTAAAATAATCGTCATGCTTTATTTTATGTCAATAAATCACTCAAAAACAAGACTGACTATTAATATACATGCCTGCATATAATTTATGTCAGTTATTAATTTTCCTTCACTTATAAATACAATGAGAAAAACCCCCACAAAGAACAATAGTGTTACAGCATATTTTTTTAAATAAAAAAAATACAAAATATTTTAACATAAAAAAAAAAAAAAACAACTTTAAAAGATTTACACACATATAGAATTCTTCAAAGATTCTTGGCCATGTTTGACCCACAATGTAACAGTTCATATGGTTTTTACATCATATACAAACAGATGTTTTTATTTAATTAACTTTTTTGTTTAATGACATTGCTGTTTATTATAGCATGCTGTTCTTCACCCTCTCAAAAATCTGCTCCACCTTTGTTGCAGGGACACAACCTTCACGTAGAATATTAATGTTACCTGAAATCCAAACAGAACTAGTAAGCACATTGAAAAAGTAAAACTTGGGCATATGAATATCTTGGAAGTATGATAGTTTCAGATTACCTTCATCAATTTTTAGACAGCTGACCACTGTTGACGCCACCAGCTCATTGGAATGCCCATCACACAGTACTCCTTGAATCTTATGTCCAAGGCGGCTGTCACAAAAACAAAAAGTGTTTCTGTTATGCCTTGATATCAGTCCCATCAATTACTGCCAAATAAAGCAAACATTGGCAACCATTGTACAATTGTTTACATTTTACAAAAAAAAACAGTAAGGGTAACTTTAGTGTTACAGTTTTAAACAATATGAGGGAACTGAAATTGCCAAATAATTGCAAAATTAGCAAGGGAAAATTAGCAAGACATTAGCATGTTCACACTATGTATTAAATAAATAAATAAATAAATAAATAAATAAATAAGTATAAAAAAAACATCAGATTTGGCTACAAACAGTTGTGTATTTTGAACTTACTTAATAACCATATCATGATGAGTGCTGTCAGGTTCACCACTAGGGTTTGCAGATGTGATAGCCAAAGGCCCAGTAATGTCACAGAGGTGGGCAGTAACCGTGTGGTCAGGGACACGAATCATTATGCTATCCTTGGTACCCACACGTTCATATGCAGCCCCCACACCTAGAGAAAACAATAATTACTTGTAGCATACTCAAAAGAAAAACAAGTAAGTTTGATAATATATTGCATGCTTCTCTCTTACCAAGTTTGAGGAGCCAGTCTCCTTTTGGTACAATACAACTGATGCCTCCTGGATAGACATTTCTCATAAACTCCCATAACAAAGGACTAAATGGTGGTTTGGTTGCAGCAAGCTGTTCCAGACTAGAGATGCAGATACAGATAGGCTTCTCTGCAGGACGATCCTGTGGAGTGCAGTTTTAGGCAATGATGTGCAATACTCATTTATTTATTTATTTGTTTGTTTGTTTGTTTGTTTGTTTATTTATTTATTTATTTATTTATTTATTTATTTATTTATTTATTTATTTGTTTATTTATTTATCTATTTATTTCAGCACATATATAAATTAAGAATCAGTAAGTACTTACTTTGATATTGTAGATTTTTTCGATCGCACTTGGATTCTTGCAAGAAGCAGCCAGAGCATAGACAGTATCTGTTGGAATGCCACATACTCCACTGCTTTCCAGCAATTTGGCAATCTGTAGTAGGCCACTGGTCCCACGAGAGAATGGTGTTGGACATGGAGCTGTAGCAAGATTTTTTTTCTTGTTATTATTCTATAAAGAAAGAACAAGATGTAATTGTCAAACATTGGATTACTCATAATAACTTTCTTGTTCCATACTGATCAAAGTTTAAAGTACCTTTATGAGTGCAGGCCCAACTGGTATTAGAGTCTTGGAGAATAAGCAGTTAACAAGTGATGCGAGAGTCCCATATAAGCAAATGATGGCAAATATTGAAAGCATAGCAACTGCAAAATAATATTTATAAAATTATATTGGTTATTTAGTCATATTTGAAAGTTGATGAATATTAAAGATGCATTGTCTGCTATAGAAAAAACTGTACCTTCCAGCTGGTATGGTAGTCTGTCAAGAGTGGAAAGAAGAAGGCACACCACTATGACCTCCATGATAGTGGTTAATGCTAACAAAACTAGATTGCCATAAGCAGCTGGAAATTACAAAAGTAGCATACTCATGTAAATACTCAATAGGAATGCCCTGCATTGTACATATTAAAACCAGTACTAATACTTACCAACTAGTATAAGGAAAGCATTGATCACCAAGAAAGCTATTGCTCCTGCTGTAACCGCATATGCTGATTCGGATGAAAATTGCAGACGATGTCCTGTAAAGAATCAATTGATTTTATTGAAAACAATTTAAACATATGTAAATCATATCAAATGTTATCAGAAATGTAGTATACTTAATCTAGAAATATTTTCATATAATCTTAAAATACCTGCAAATCTGAACCAGGTCCAGGTGGCCCAAATGGCTAAATAGAAGGATGGGATAATGGATCCAAACCTCTGCCCTCCTTGAACCTGTAGTCGGCTTACATAACCTTGAATGATAGCTCCTGGAATGAACACCCAGGGTACAGTCAGGTCAAGAAAACTCTGCTGGGATTGACTGTTTTGAATAGCTGAGAGAGCTGCCACTCCATTGGTGAGGTAAAACAGAGCATCAGGTAGTTGGGTACCCTTTCCATGGTGCTGCTCCTTCCTATGACAACCAAGGCTACTCTGTAGTCTGTCAGTTGAGACAGGCTGTGGTCCAACTGGAATTAGTGATTTCTCAGCAATGGTGTTAATGAGGCGTGCAAAGGTGCCATATAGTGAGACAGCTGTGAAGATGGAGCAAGCCACACCATAAAAGATGTAGTATCCATTAAGAGGAATCTGTGAGATTGTTGAGATAGTCAGCAAAAAGAAGAAGCAATTGTGGACCAACTCCAGCATGTCCATGTTCAGACTGGCAACACAAAGGATTACAGCTGCAGCTAGGAAAAACCAGTTACCCACCATAGCTTGTCTTGCTGTAGCTGCTTCACTCCTTCCAGTTAACACAGATATCACATACTCTTCCCAGGTCTTCACAAGCCAGAAAGTGCAGTGCATGCCAAATTTGGTTGCATGATAGCAATCTTGTCGCAAATAAGCATAATAACTAGAGAGGAGCTGAGCAGCAGAGTTGATGGATATCCAAATTGCAGATACTTTGATTGATGGAAAGTACCCAAAGGCATAAAAGGCAAATATGAATGGTGATACTGTATCACAGAAGAACCCTAAGGCCATGGGTTCAGCATATTTGGTGTTCTTCTTCTTTTCCTGACCTAAACTCTTGGAGTTGCTGGCATTGGTTGTTCCAAGAAGCAACACATTAAAGAGAGGGTTACCAAAACCCTTGAGTACATAGCGCTGAGCCACTCCTTTGATGAGTAGTGCTGCTGAGCCATATATGGCGAAGAGCAGGATGAGAAGTTCTAGCACTCCTGATACCACAAGAGCCCAGCCCGCCACTAGTCCCACAGCTTCAAAAACCAGTGTGAGGGTAATTGACCCAAACACAAAGGGCATAATGTAGTTAACTGTGGCTGAGCAAAATGCCAACAGTAAAGAGAGCAAGATGTATGGCACCAGTCCAGCTATTGCTGACTCCCTAATGTATGTAGGAATTAGGGTTTCATCAACAGAAGAAGCATTTAAGTGAAGGTTCCCCAATGTACTATTTATCATAGTGCTGTTAATATTGTGCTGATTTGCTCCTAGGAATATTCTTGTTGCACCGTAACTTCCCCAAAGTGCTGCATAGCCAATGAACGAAGTGCCACTGAGATGATCATATTTACGGAAGGACAACAAACCAGCAATCAGTTGGCACACTCCACCAATTAGAACCAGATGAACACCTAAACAAACATGCACAAAAAAAAGGCCATCAGCTATTTTTGGTGTATAGACAGGTTTTATGATCAAATTTGTATATTGGCATGTTCAGATATGCGATACCTAATATTTATATTAGGTGGTGGGGGGTGGGGGGGGGGGTGTTATTACTGTTTAAGAGTGGATATATGAATAAAACCTAGAAAACAACAATACCTGCAAGGATGTTTTCTACTCCAAATGCTGGAATGCCAGTTCTGGCACCATGAAAGTTCTGCAGAAGAACTAAGAATGCACTTATGCCATTAGCCAAAAAGCCAAGCACACCAGGCTCACTGTAGAAGCTGGCAGGAAAGCCACTTGCTGACGCCATTTGATCTGTTCACTTTAGATGATAATCTAAATGAGAGTATGGTGATAAGAGTATGATCAGATTTCAAGTCTTTTGGTAAGACACTGAATATCCCTATCAATCATTTAATTAAATTCAGGTAATATTCAGGTAATTTTACATTTTCATCAGCTGGTTATTTGTTTAACATATGTATTTACAACAATGTATTCTGTGAATTAATGTATAGTAAAGCATGTAAAATACAGGTTTTGGAAAAATCAAATAGTTTAATAGTAAAAAAATTATATTTTTATAATGTGGTAGATTTATAAATTATGTACATATACACATACTGTAATGAAGTGGAATGTAGCTAATAGATCATTTAAACAAGATAGGTTTGCTTTCCTCTAAAATGCACGTCTCATTTAAAGGTTACATTTATTTTCTATTGGTTCTGTCTTTTTCTTCATGTCCCTGCTCCACCTTATACATGTAAAAGTTATTCATAGGCTCTCTGCAGAGCTATTTCATTTCATGTCCCGCCTCTGCTTTGAGTTTACACAGGTGCTCTGATGTGCTACCAGTCAAGACAAACCTGTGGCAGCTCTTAGGTGTCGTAGAGATAATGATATGGCTATTGACCCTGTAGCTCCACACAGAGGCAGAGTATAACACTACTTGTTTAAAAAAAAAAAAAAAAAACTCTGCTTTCTTCTCTGTGGACTGACACTGTTACAAGTCTTGTAAAGAACAGGGTTTGAAGAAAAAGGTTTGGCTCAATACTAGTTCAAGATGGAGATCAATGCAGGACCTAAATGGGTAAGATTTATTACATTTTCTTAGAAGTTAAGAGGCAATATTGATGATCAGTTATTAAGACATGCTCTACTACACTGTTGTTTAGATACAAAGCAGATACAATTTCACTTACCTGGTGCAAGTATCGTCCCTATTCGGTGATAGTGGAATGACTCTTTTTGTTTATAAGAAACATCCTTTAAGGGGAGTAGGAGGGGCTTCAAGGCTTTTGACCAATCTCTTGCCTTACCCTGAAGGATTACATCATTGGAAAATGGTAAGAAAATATGGTTCCTGGTCAGATCCTGTGAAATCCCACCCATGTTGCTAAAAAAAGATTTTGGAAGTTCCAGTCTTGCTTTGGTTGTGGACATCATTGTATATAAAGAGCCCATGAAGACTCACCTGAACAGCAAGAGCATCACAGACGAACACTGCATCGTTACGTCCAACGAAGGACAGAGGAAGACCTAGGTTTCAATTTGTCATCCACAGAAATCATCTCAACCACACAGAGTCACAATATGCTTTCCACAATTCAGGTAATTTGACTTTGCATTTTTTCATGTAAGTGTTAATGGGTGACAAAGTGGCAGTGTATACTGTATGTATATTTCAAATGGTCTTTTTGGTCAAAATAAATATTGTTTAGTGGCCTAATTGCTAATTTCTTTGCTTATTTATTTTACTCATAATGTTCTGAGCCACAATTGTTTATAATAGTAGAACTTCAACATCTTTTGCCAAACGAATGTACACATTCTCTTGAAGAATACTGTACAGGCCATTTATTATAATTGGTAAAATGCAATTATTCAACTATATCGTAATCTAACTAGATTAAATATAATCTATTAAAAACGAATTACCGGGATTATGTAGAATGAGAAAATTATTTTAAGGTGAGTCAGCTTTACATCAGAACATGGAACACTTTTGTTAATCTTAACAAATGTATTTTGCAATATCTAGAAAGCAACCAGACAAGTGTCAGCCCTGTCTGCAATTAGAAGTTTCCATAAATCTGCACTAGATGGTAAGTCAGCTCTACTACTCAATGCATACATTTTATATTGATTAGGTTAGACTAAGATTTAAAATAACGTGTTATCAGATAAAACATATTTATCACACTTTTGGTTGCGAGGACAGTGACGAAGGCAAAAATGTCTCATCAATTCCATTCTTCCATCTTTTTTTTTTTTTTCCAGTCATGGAGCGGCCCGCCCCTGAGGAGACTGTAACGAGTAGCTTTGGCCGATTTATTCAGGGTGTGCAGCCAAGGCATCTCTCAGCAGTCGTACTCCATAGAAGCAAACGCATGGTGCTGGACAGCATTGGTGTAGGGCTGCTGGGTAGCACCACTGAAGTGTTTGAACTGGCACTCCAGCACTGCCAGGTATTGGCAAATAAAAAAAAACAGCTGCATGTTGAGCATAAAAGTATACATAAGTAATAAACGTATTCACTATTTGTATATATATTATAGCTTGAAATAGCAAAACATACATGCACATACACAGTATCACAAAAGTAGGATTGATGAAATGATCAGGTACACTTATCAGAATAAAAAGATACAGAACATTTCTGAAGAGTGCAATATTATACATAATAATCATTAAATGTTAAAACTTAAATGGTGGCCTGACCTTTACACTCTTCTTCACACCTCTCACTTCATTTGACTTTAATATGTATGTGCTTCGTCTAGACTCTCAAGCTATTCCAATCCCCAAACCCACATTTGTACAGAACCAGTGCTGTATTCAATGCTTACACAAAGTCTGTCCACAGACTATTTTGGCCCAGTAAAGTGTATGTAGCAGCAATCAGTCAAGTGATCCTTCTTTTCCCTTTTCTTCCAAAGCACATGTATGCTCCCGATGACATCAGCTTTGTCTATGGGCGCAGTGGGACCAAACTTTCCCCAACCCTGGCTGCATTAGTCAACGGAGTAGCAGTAAGAAAACTTTTTTATTAATTTCTATTCCTTTATGTTCTATAGAAATACTAATTCTTTTTCATAGTGTGTGGCATGGATTGAATTTAAAAAATCTTTCAAAAAAGGATGGACTTTTTCAATAAAGTTGTTTCCTTTTCTTAGAAATGAAATATTTATGATGTTAATTGACAGGGTGTGAGAAGAGTGAATCGCAGTGTTTTATTTACTTTCATTTTCACTATTTCCTATTATAAGCCTTACTCATATTTTCCTGTGATCAAGTGTTAATCCACTCTTGTTTTTTTTTTAAACATGGGTGGACAACTACATCTTTATAATAGAGGTGACATATCTTTGAACTATGTCTAGAAGACAACTTGCATTGCCAAGGATAAAACAAAACTCACAGTCACTAGGCACTATATAATTAAAGCAACAGTCATTGATAAGTTGGTCTTCCTCAGGTTCATTCCATGGACTTTGACGATACCTGGCACCCTGCAACTCATCCATCTGGGGCAGTGCTTCCTCCTCTCCTTGCCATTTGTGACATGTTGCCTCAAAACAGCAAGCCAAGTGGTTTCGACCTCCTGATGGCATTCAACATTGGAATTGAGGTCCAGGGTCGCCTTATGAGATTCTCCAATGAGGCTCACAACATTCCCAAGAGGTGAGAAATGTCATACACACAGTTCTCTGAAAAACAGCATTAAAAAAAGCAGCCATCATAACAGGATACCTCAGTGCTCTCGAAATGAGTAATAATAATACAAAATGCAGTTTCATTTTGAGGCAGCCTCAACAGAAGTGCCACTGTGGCAAATAACATGGGTATTCTACAAGCTATTAAAGAGATGGGAGAGGTTGCACCAGCTGGATTTACACAAAGTCTCTATGAACTTATTGAGACAGGTGTTCATACAAACCACTTCTGTTTATGTTGTGCTTATTGCCCTATTACTGATGTTTTTACTCCCAGAGTGGAATAAAATGACTAATAATGTGTTATTTCCCTTAAATGTTCTTTAAACAGAAACACTTTTCCATTTCAATTATGTTTGTGGACATCTGAAATAATTTTTATAAAATGCTGACTTTGTTTCCAAAATGGCTTTAGAGAATCTTATGATATTTAATGATATTACTTATACAGTTTCTTATACAGTTGCATGTATTCATATGACTGTGCAGGCTTTTTTTAGTAAAAGCATAACAACATAAATCTGATATCCCTATTTCTTTCTATTCAAAGGTTCCACCCCCCTAGTGTCGTGGGTACACTGGGCAGTGCTGCTGCATGTGCCCGGCTTCTTTCCCTCAACCAGACTCAGTGCAGCCATGCTTTGGCCATTGCTGCATCTTTAGCAGGTGCCCCAATGGCCAATGCTGCCACTCAGTCCAAGCCACTACACATTGGCAATGCATCTCGTCTGGGCCTTGAAGCTGCCCTACTAGCCTCTCGTGGGATGGAGGCAAGTCCACTGGTTTTGGACGGAGTGCCTGGGGTAGCTGGCTTCAGTGCTTTTTATGAAGATTACTCCCCAAAACCAATGGTGTCCCCTGATGATGCAGAGCACACATTTCTTCTAGAGACACAAGACATTGCTTTCAAACGGTTTCCAGCCCACTTGGGCATGCACTGGGTTTCTGATGCTGCTGCTCATGTCCACAAAGCCTTGCTGGCTCTTTCGGGAGGAATCATCTCCCCAAGCTCAGTGCAGGAAATCCTGCTACGGGTGCCACACTCTAAGTATATAAATCGCCCCTTTCCAGAGTCAGAGCACCAGGCACGACACTCCTTTCAGTTTAATGCTTGCACCACACTGCTGGATGGGCAGGTAACAGTGCAATCCTTTCATCCTAAAGCACTCATGAGGCCAGAGCTTCATGCCTTGCTCTCCCGTGTTCGAGTAGAGCACCCCCAAGACAATCCAGCTAACTTTGATTGCATGTATGGTGAGGTGCAGGTCACTTTGGTAAATGGTATTGTGTTGCAAGGCCATTGTGACACTTTTTATGGCCACTGGAGAAATCCACTAAGTAAAGAGTGCCTGCACAAAAAGTTTTGCAACAACGCAAGTGTAGTGCTCCCACCTGAGAGGGTCAATGGGATCATAGAAGCTGTGGAGAAGTTGGAGTTTCTTTCTGACTGCAAACCACTGCTAGATCAGTTGCAGTAAATATTTAATTTAAGTTTTCTTTAAGCAATCTTTCTACTTTCTACTGAAAGACTTATATATAAGACTTTATATAAGGAAAATGTGCAACAATTTGTGTAAATAAGGTTTACATGCAGAACTTATTTGTTTTCTCTTTAAATTGTTCTCTTTGAAATGTACTATACTAGCCAAAACAGTGTAGCTGTTTGCTCTCTTTATTCTCTGTATGCATTGTTATTATGATATTTTATTTAGGTTTTTGCAATATGATGGTACAGGAATACAATAAAATTCTTAAATCTACCCTTGTTGTTCATTGCTTTGAATTACTGAGCCATGTGGTTATTATATGATTATAACATAAATAAACAAGCTAAACACAAAAAGAATCCTATGTAATGTACAAAGGAATGAAAAGAAAACTTAACATATTTAATATTACAGCAACAGACAAACCTTTTCATCACATAATCTGCAGTTAACTTAGCTACAATTTATCTAAATATATGAATATAATCTAAACTACAACCATGTTGATTCAGTATATTAAATACTCTATATGGACAAATGTATTGGTACAGCTAGTCTTTTAAGATATATGTGATCCACACCACAAAGGCACACAATTGTATATTATGGCTTTAAATGTGGTAGCATTGAATTTCCCACTCAATAAGATAAGATAAAGATAAGATAAGATAAACCTTTATTCCTCCCACAGTGGGGAAATTTCTGTTACAGCAGCAAAATTCAGAAATAAAAATAAATGCAAATATATAAAAAAGAATATAAAAAGAAATAAAAGCAAAGAAATAAAAACAAATAATAATAATAATAATAAACAAAGAAATAAAAATAAATGCAAATATATAAAAAAGAATATACACATACTATAATAACAGTATATACACAGTACAATGTATAAATACAAATAGAGGGAGAAAAAAAGTACGCATTTCAGGTAATATTTCAAAGTGGTATTGCACGTAATTGCGGGTAATATTGCACATAATATTGCACATGATTCATGTAATATTGCACACAGGTAATGTTTATTGCACAGCTAAAAAGTAATAACAGTGTTGTATTTTGGTGACTGGTTTACTGGTAACAGCTTTGGTTGTAAAGTCTAACAGCAGCAGGGAGAAAAGACCTTCTGTAACGCTCCTTCAGACACTTAGGATGTATCAGTCTGTCACTGAAGGAGCTGCTCAGCGATGTAACAGTTACATACAGGGGGTTTGAGGCGTTCTGCAGCAATGATGATAGTTTTGCTACCATCCTCCTTTCTCCCACCTTCTGTACAGTGTCCAGGGGAATCCCCAGGACTGAGCTGGCCTTCCTGATCAGCTTGTCTAGTCTCTTCCTGTCTGCAGTAGAGATGCTGCTGCCCCAGCAGACCACTCCATAGAATATGGCTGAGGCCACTACTGAGTCAAAAAAGGTCTTCAGTAGCTCTCCTTGCACTCCAAAAGACCTTAGTCTCCTCAGCAGAAAAAGTCTGCTCTGCCCTTTCTTATAAATTGCCTCAGTGTTGTCTGTCCAGTCCAGTTTGTTGTTTAGGTGAACACCCAGGTATTTGTAAGAGTCCACTCTCACAATGTCCTTTCCCTGAATGTTCACTGTTGATAAAGTTTGTTTGTGCCTACGGAAATCCACCACCAGTTCTTTGGTTTTCCCCGCATTTATCTGGAGGCAGCTCCGTTGGCACCAGTCCACAAAGTTCTGTATAAGTCCTCTGTACTCCCTGTCATCATCATCCGTGATCAGACCGACGATGGCAGAGTCATCAGAGAACTTCTGTAGGTGACAGGTTGCTGAGCTGAACATAAAGTCTGCAGTGTAGACGGTGAAGAGAAACGGGGCTAGAACCGTTCCCTGCGGGGCTCCAGTGTTGCAGACAATCATGTCAGACTCAAAGTCATGAGTCCTCACATACTGTGGTCGGTCTGTGAGGTAGTCCAGTATTCAGGCAATTGAACTCCTCACCTACATCAGTACCTGACTTTATAAAATAGGTTAGAGCTGTGATCCAATACGAGAGAAGGAAATATTCTCTAATGGTCAATCTGTTTTAATGATTTAGCTCAACAGGTTCAGGAAGTCAACAGAGACGTGTGGCACTACTGAGGACATGGGAAGAGGAGTTGTATTTTGGAAAGGAAACACTAAAATCTAAACATTCCTGATTCCATGCTTAATGTTCTTTTCAATGTTTTCTGAGGAATAGTTGTGAAAATCAAGAGAGGTGACACTCCCCCAACACACACACACAACCATTTCTTTTACTTTCATTGTGTGGACTGACATAATTCCACTGACATATTTATTAATGTAAATTAACACTGTACTAATCCTACATTTCTGAACTCTTAGTTTTTTCGATTATAAAATATGGGCAAAAAAAATCATTTTCTCTTGTTTTGGACCAGCCAAATGTCAAAGGTGTCAAATGTCAAAGGTCAAAACTTTCAAATATTTCTTATTTGGAAATGTAGTCCCCAAAAAGATGTAAAAGCATGACTACACACACACACACACACACACACACACACACACACACACACACACAGACAAAAACTAACATTCTTGACTCACCAAGCCTTTTACTGTTTAAACATTTGAAACAACAGAGGTACTGTGAACATATTAATAAGCAATATTTAGACATATTTTGCTATCTAGGCTAAAATATTGTAGTTAGACGATTCAAACATGGTATTACATTTTATTTTTAAATTACTGTTTCGTGATGTGGTCGTCATTAAGTGATTAGTAACCAAAGAGCTCCCCTGCAAGTTATACAACAGACAGCCACTTTGAAATATTGTACTAGATATATACTAGAGATGCAGAGTGGCAAACAATATAAGGCTACTGTGTCTATGTGCCAACTTGTAGCTAGCTTGCTCATGGTAGGCAGCTAGAGAAACATCAGCTAAAGGTGTGTGTTTTTTTTTTTTTTCATAGTGCACACATCTAAAGCAAGTCATACCTATCAAGTTAACCAAGAAATAAGCTTAATTATAATACCACACCTCTAATAATGAGAAGAGTATAATGATGCAAGGAAATTATTTCCTCCTCTGATTTCAACCTTGGTGCAGATGCAAGTTTTAAAAGTTCTATGTATACAGTTCTTTTCCAAATGTAAATAAATAAATAAATAAGACTTGTATCTGATAGACTTTTTTCTGTATTCTGATATTTCTTTGTGTATGAAGCAAAGGTGTTGAACAATAATGATAAAATAACCTGGTGACTAATAAAACAAAAGTGATCCAGATCAACAATGTCCAATGAAATGTCATGTCTCACCATAAAGGGCTGGTGTTACGTTACTTTTGAGTTTTTTCTTTGGGTCTTTATGTCTCCATGTTTTTTAATAGAACAAAGGTACCATGTTTTTTTTTTTAAATAAATACAATATAGTAAGAAATAGAAACCCCATACAATTTACAGAGCATTGTCTCATATTCAGTGAAGCCAAAAGCCTATAAAAGGAGCAGTGGGAATGCACGTTTTTCTAAAGTTCTGTTTTTTACGCCTGACCCAAATTTTCCATTGTAACACCCACTCAGCCCTGCTATTACCTTTAATTATATAACTATTAAATACCTAAATATCTTCTGACATGTCAGAAACATTTCTCATTTATCATGTAATGAGCTATGTTAACTGATAAATTACTAAAGTATCTGAAGAAATCAGTAACAAAAATAAATCCCTTGTATTTGTATTTTCCTGCTTCTGTATGATACGTCACATCAGTATGGTGCAAATGATCTACCCAAAGATCATATCTCACACAAAGAGCCATACTATCTATGTCTTACGCAAAAAAGCAAACAACTATATATCTTTCAGAGCAGAATGTTTCCCCATGCTTTTGTCTTGAGTCAATTAGTTTCTTTCCATGCACATTTATGTCATCACGTAACTATTTGTTGAACACATCCAGACTGAAAAATTGCATCACTTTAAATACAGAGTTTTGACACCCACATTCTGTTTGTTTTATTTTGGCATGTGAGTAAAACTGATGAATAGTACCTTCCTTATTATAAAATATGCTAAAACACAAATGTTGCTTTATATAATGCTTTCTGAAAATATGGGTAGAGGCTAACATTTATTTTAGGAAAAAATTACTTTAACTAACAAGCTGCTGTTTAATTCCTTATTTGCATTCAAATCCATCAGAGCAAGGGACACTAGACCATGTTTTTTACAGTTCATTATAATTATTTTTGACAAGCCAGAATGGTGCAATTAATTAACATCTTTACTTAATTCAAAAATAAAATTTCATTATGAATTAAAATAACCATTGAACATTTGCATGTGTTTGAAATTAAAATGAATGGCCTCATGGAACATCTAATAAGTGTCTAAAATATCAGTTAATTTTAATCTTTATTTTACTAAAGCTAATTGAAATGGTTTGCTCAGGACCTTTGATAAAAGGAAATGCTTGGTTGAGTAGTTCTGTGTAAAAGCTCATCTCAGATAATTTTATCTGACAAAGCATTTTTATCATACTACAACATTTACTGATAAAAACACATTAGATCCTTGTTCCTTATAATAATCCAATGAAGTATTTTGTAAACAACATCCAGGTTTGATAAAATAATTAAAACATGACTATGCAAAGGAAAAATCATATCTTAACAAAACACTTATTAAAGAAATGATATTACAATTAATAGAAGAAACTGTGCCAACCCTTATTCATATTGTCTATTGCTGATAGGTATTGTGAGTAGTTGCAAATAGAAAAAAAAACATGCATATAATATTATATAAAATGTAAAAGTTGTTTTTTTTTATTATTTGACTTTTTTATCTGCCAGAATCAAGACAATAATCTAAGAAGCCAATTTTATAAAAACAATATAAAGAAGTCAATAAAACAGTGACTTGTGCAAATAGTTACAAATGGCAAAGTACAAGATACTCACTGTGTGGATTAAGGGATTTTTATTACAGTAGCTAGAACTAATTTAGGGCTTTCATATCAAATAGCATGAATGATTACTCTTAACACTTGTTTGTTTGTTTGTTTGTTTGTTTGTTTGTTTGTTTGTGTTATAACTTTTTTTTTTTTTTTAACTCAGACTCCAGACTCCAACACTGTTGAAAATTCTGTGAAGATTTGTGACAAAAAAAATATCATATGATCATATCTGTGTCTAAAGTATAAATAAGGAACTGGACTGAGGTGTGGATGAATGACAACTTGGACTTCAATTTCAGGATGAAAGCCCCGGGGACTAATTCAGAACTGGAACAGAACTGGATAGGCAGCACATTAAATATAATTATGAAGGTTTATTATTGAAAGCATTATTTTCTTCAGAGTGATTCATTATCGAACTACGCAGATTGTGCCTGACAAGCTCATGTACAACAGCTGTTGCAGCAAAAATACAGAGATCAAATGATGTTTTCTGTCAAAATGGCATAGTTGAAAAAAACAGTTTTAGTAATAAAAGTGACAGTTCACATGAAAAGAACATTGTCTTAATGTCCTCAGTAAAACAATGTTTTTTATGTTTTAATATACTATATATACTATATTATAATAATATACTACATTATGTATTTAGCCACCCTTTGCTCTCATAATAACCTTCACATTTCTGGAAAGACTTTCCATTTTGTAGCATGGTTGTGAAAATTTCTGATTTTTCAGCCACAAGTGCACTAACAGGGTCAGCTGCTAATATCAGTACCTGAACTCACTGATCCAGTTCGTTCTAAAGGTGTTCAATGGGGTTGAATTTAGGGTACTCCTGTTCTTCTACTCCAACCTTAACAAAGGTTTTCATTCAACTTGCTTTGTGCACAGGTGCATGTGATGATGAAACATGTTTGGCTTTTTAAATTAATGCATATAACAACATGGAAAGATTCTAAACAATTGTAATGTATTTGATATTGTTTTATTTTATCATTTTAGACAAAATTAATAATGTTATAAAATATATATAATGAGCTCATTGTTTAGCAACACAACAGCTCATCTAAAGTAAATTATAAATAAAGCAAAAAATAAAAAATAAAATAATAATAATTTACTTGAAGAAAATGTTTTTTTCCTTATTATAAAAACATTTGCTCTTAAAACGAATTAGACCATGTTTTTACAGTTCATAGTAATTATTTGTTGAGAGCTAAGAATGGTGCAATCAATTAACATCTTTGGTTAATTCAAAAAGAGATTTTCATTATGAATTCTAATAACCAACCAACACTTGAATGCATTTGAAATTAAAAGAATGTCCTCATAAAACATCTTATTAGCACCTTAGATATAAGTTGAAAGACAAATAAGATGTTACTTGAAGATATTGCTTCCCATTTAATACTCAAAGGTTCACTAAAAATGGTTTGCTTAAGTGCTAAGGAACCTTTGCTCAAAGTAAATGCAGTTCTGTAGTAGTTCTGTGGGAAAGTCCCATTGAACCATTTAATCTGTAGAAACCTATTTATAGAACTACAACCTGTACTAATAAAAACATATCAGATCCTTGTTCCTTATGATAGCCTAATAGAGTCTTTCTTTAAAATAAAACCCAGGTCTGATAACTTGGAAACACACAGCACCTTTTTTCACATGAATGATTCTGTATAAATACCTGACTATGTGGAGGACAAATTCACTCTTAGCAACACTTCCTCAATGCAATAAAAAGGTAATAAAAAACACCCAAATTAATAGATAAATATTTTAAGAAATAATTTAACTGAAGGTGTTAGAGCATATTTAAAATATTTTAAATTAGTATAAAGAAATGGTATTACATTTAAAAGAAGAAATAGTGCTAACTCTTTCTTATCCTATGGCCTGGTTAAATTATTTATTATCTAATTCAGTAAAATGTTTATGTATACTAAACATTTTACTGAATTAGATAATAAACAATTGGTGACTAATGCTACATAGTAAGATAATGAATCAATCTGATGAAAAATTATACTTTCATAATAATGAATACACCTTCATAATTATATTTAATAAGCTACATCATTATGAAGGTGTATTCATTATTATGAAAGTATAATTTTTCATCAGATTGATTCATTATCTAACTATGTAGCATTAGTAACATGCAGAGATCAGATTATGTTTTCAGGGAAAAATGTTTATCAAAAATAATTGTTATCAAATAAAAATCATCAAAAAGTTTTACTAATAAAAGTTTCAGTTCACATGACATGACAATGTAAATTTCTTCAGTAAAACAGTGCTTTTTATGTTTTAATACTAGGTTAAAATGAGCAGTTTCTTTATTGTAGCTGGATCATTTTTAACACATTTTACACATTATTTCCCAGTACTTTTTTCCACATCAATATATTAAGGTTAATAACAAAAAGTCCATTATACAAGAACCATACAGAAAGTCTCGACAATGAGCAATAAAATAATAATAATAATAATAATAAGTTTAATTTATATAGCGCCTTTCCCAAGCTCAAGGACGCTTTACAAGGTACAATATTTCAATATATCAAGACAGATGAAATATAATGAACATACATAAACATAAACATATTCGTCGGACATTTGCCCAGGACGAAGGATCACATGCAGCTGCATGAGTTAATAGCAGAGACAACATAGACATAAAAACATACAGGACAAGAGATAGAACACTACATAGTACATGAAACATACACCACATTTCAGAAAAATTAAGGACTCCTAACACATATGCATTGACTGATAGTGGAGGTTGAAAAGGTGGGTCTTAAGCCTTGATTTAAATTCAGTCAAAGTGGTGATGGTTCTGAGTGCAATGGGTAAGGAGTTCCATAGTATTGGAGCAATGACAGAAAAGGATCTGCCACCCGCAGAGGATAGACGGTATCTAGGAACACAAAGAAGTTCAGAATTTGAAGACCGGAGTGATCGTGAAGGAACATAGGATGAGAGAAGATCGGAAAGATAGTGAGGGGAAAGAGCATTTAGTGCCTTATAAGTGAGCAGTATGATTTTATATTTTATGCGAGATGAGACTGGCAGCCAGTGAAGATCAAATAATATTGGGGTAATGTGGGCAGATTTTATATTGGAGGTTAACATTCTGGCAGCCGAGTTTTGTATGTACTGTAAACGTGAGATTGAGTGAGCTGATAGACCAGAGAAGAGTGAATTGCAGTAGTCGAGACGGGACGTAATCAGAGCATGCACTAATGTTTCGGCATCATTTCTGCAGATGAAAGGTCGCAGTTTGACAATGCGTTGTAAATGAAAAAAAGACGTTTTGGAGAGGCTGCGAATATGGGCATCAAAGGATAGTGAGGGGTCGAGTATGATACCTAAATTTCTAACAGTAGCTGAGGGGAAAATCGTAGTAGCATCCAGATCAAGACTAAAGTCCACAGAGTTGTTTTTTATTAGAGATGCGGGACCAGTTATCAGAATGTCGGTTTTACCCAGATTCAGGCTAAGAAAATTTGAGTGTAGCCATTGTTTTAACTCGCTAACACAAGAGGAGAGTGAGGATTTTACATTAACAGAATCTGGTTGACAAGCAGTATGTAACTGAATATCATCAGCATAACAATGATAACTAAAACCATGTCTACGAATGATGTTGCCAAGCGGCTGAATGTACAGAATGAATAGTAGTGGGCCAAGAACAGAGCCCTGTGGGACACCCTGTTTAAGTAAGACAGTAGGAGATTTGGAATTGTGTATGGAGATGTGATATTGCCTGCCCGTGAGATAAGAGGAAAACCAGGATAGTGCAGAGCCTGATATGCCTAATTCCGCTAATCGTGAAAGTAAAATCTTATGACAGACAGTGTCAAAGGCAGAGCTGAGGTCTAATAACAGAAGTATAGAGAGACTACCTGAGTCTCCAATGAGTAAAAGATCATTAACAACCTTTACTAGCGCGGTCTCCGTGCTATGCTGCTGGCGGAAGCCAGATTGATAAATATCATAGAGGTTGTTACCAGCTAGGAATGACTGCAGCTGAGAGGCCACAGCCTTTTCCATGATCTTCGATACAAATGGCAGGTTGGAAATAGGGCGGTAGTTGGATAAGTCTGCCGGGTCCAGATTAGTCTTTTTGAGTATGGGAGTAACAGCAGCAGTCTTAAGTGACACAGGTACAGTAGAGGAGATAAATGACATATTAATAAGGTGGGAGATGGGGGAAGAAATCGCCGATGTACAGTCTTTTAGCAGGAAAGTAGGTGCAGGATCAAGAGTGCATGATGAGGAGTTAGATTTTTGTATTAGCTCAGTGATTAAAGAGGAATTGGTTAAGGCTAGGGTTGTCATAGAATTAATAGATTGAGATTTCATATGCTCATCGGTAGTTGGTTCCTCACCAAATGTCGCATACAAAGTGTCTAGCTTACCCTGGAAATGGTTCAGGAAAGAGCAGCACATAACCATGGATTCAGAGTTACTAAGGCTGTGCTTTGGTGCTTGAGTCAGTTTATTAATTGTGCTAAATAACATTTTGGGCCTATTGCTTGCTTTGTTAATGATGCTGGAGATATGGGAAGAGCGTGCTGTATTTAAGGCCAGTTTGTATTGCTGAAGGCATTCAGCGTATATAAGAAAATGGCCAGTTGAACCAGTTTTCCTGAAGAGACGTTCATGTTGTCTACATTTTACCTTCAAACCTCGAAGCTCTGCATTGAACCACGGGGAGGAATGGGACATAGGGACAGACCTAATCTTAGTTGGGGCAAACTCATCCAACAATTTTTCAACAGTACAGCAATACTTGTCATAGATCATAGATGGACAGGTTAAATTTAGCACATCAGAAAGAGCAGAGGAGGCAACAGAATCACAAAAGGAGCTAGTGTCAACAGTATTTAAATGACGATAACGTATGGTTAGATTTTTGATGTGGTTGACTGGACAGATAGATGTAAAATCAAAGGAGATGAGTCTATGGTCAGAAAGAGGGGTAGCTAAACTATCAACAGAGATATTATTCAGACCAGATGTACAAACAAGATCAAGCGTGTGACCATGAGTATGAGTTGGAAAATTAACATGCTGGATGAGGTCAAAACAGTCAAAGACAACATTTAGCTGAGTAGCAGTGGAGCAAGCAGTATCAACATGAATGTTGAAATCACCAAGAAGAATAACTTGGGACGACACAGCACATGCTTGGGTTAGTAGTTCACTGAGTTCTGAGAAAAAGTCACTTTGTTGTTTAGGTGGTCTGTAAATTAATATAAGTACAACGGGATGTTTGATACCAAACTTCATAACCATGAGGTAGACAACATTTCACAATAGCAAAGGTAAACTTGATATGCAACCCTGTTTAATGACCTCTACTGCTCCGAGAAGCAATCTGTGCAGTTCCTCCACTTCAACCTTAACAGACCATATTTTCATATAACTTGCTTTTTGCACAGAGGCACTATTATTTTTATATCCATTTTGTTTTGTGCAAATGTGTAGAACTTTGTTGGCAATAGACTTGAGAAGACTCAAATATGCTTGTGATGGTCAGATATAAACTTGTTTTTATCTTTGTCATATAGTATATGTGAGTATTTATCACTTACTCAGGTAGCAATCTGGCTGTATAGTCAGAAATAATAATGTGTCATTATATAAATGTATAAAATGAGCTCATGACCCACACCTTTTGTCTGTATTTTATTTTTATTGTATTTATCCCTGGTAATACATCAGTAGAATTCATATAAAGCGTCTTTTCTGCCTCCCTTAATACAAAAAAACATGTTGAGGTAATTAAGCATGTATTGTAATAAATACATAAAAGGCTTATTATGAAAAAATTCCCACAATGAGCAATAAAATTATGTGACAATGAACAATAGTACCAAATGTTCCAAATTAGGTCTAAGATTTGGAAATTTCTCTCATGTTCACCTGAACATCACTTCTGAATACACTTACACTTTGTTGGTAATATACAATATTATGGATTTAGTCCCCATTTGCTGTTATAATAACCTCCACACTTCTGGAAAGGCTTTCCTTTGATTTTGTAGCATGGCTGTGAAGATTTATGCTTATTCAGTCACAAGTGCCTTAGTAGGATCAAGTGGTGATGTAAGTGCCTGAAAACACTGTTCCAGTTTTTCCTGAAGGGGTTCAATGGGGATAAAGTCAGGGCTCTGTTCAGGTTACTCCAGTTCTTTAACTCCAAATTTGTACTATCATAATATTTATACCATTTACACAATTAATACTATTCTTGCCTGTTATGGTGCCTGGTTTTAGTGTTCTAATTTCCCTAACCTATGTTTTAACATTAAAAACACCTGAGAAAAAGACAGAAAAAAAAATTTAATATGTTAATTAAAATGTTTAATGCTCGACCTGAGGATCAATAGAAAGGAAAATTATATGATTAATGGTTTAACATCATGTGCCTGGTACATGGAAAATTTACGATTTTGACGAATTTAGATGATGTCTAACATAAAAATATTCACTTTCTTGAAAGACATCAGCAAAGTTCTAAATACACAAAGTACAAAATGTAAGCTATTAAAATAACCAGGAAGCACATTATTCTGCATATGCAAAATAGTTTTAAAACAGTTTCCAAAAATCCTTAGAAGAAATTCTACTGTTTTATAATATTTATTGGTGTCTTGGACTTTTATATCAGTAGTTTATTCTAGGGCTTGTGTAGGCTAAAAATCTACAATCGCAGTCAATTTAGTTATTACAGTTTATTTAACAAGTGCCAGATTGTTGATTGACTTTTTTTTTTCTTTTTTTATCCATTTTCCGATTTTCTAAGGGCTAGTACCATTTTAAGGCCTGAAACTCATAGTTGCCTCTCAAGGGCCACACAAGATATGAATGTATGTCTTGTCCTCATTTTCTGATCTTGCACAAGAAAAACAAACATTCCAGACTTGAGCACATGAGCATAGGACAGGATGTAGCTGTGGGCACAGGGGTGTGTATTGGGGGAGACATAACAGCATAACAATTTGAGGCATGAGACTACTCTGTGGCACTTACCATTGTGGACAAACTTCCTGCACTATCAATCTTTGTTTGAGTGCATACCACAGAGCGAGGTCACAAAAACTACAGCTTCTCCCACACACAGGTACACGTGCACACAACCACACGTGTCAACAATAAAGATAGTATTCATCCCATCTAGAGTTTCTATTGCTTGATGGTGACAATGATTATGATGATAATATTGAACAGAAACAGTGCAAAAGAGATTCTGTTGCAACACACTTCCTGAGAAAGTATTTACTGTGAAGTAAATTAATATGGGTGTTGTTCATTTACAGTCTTAATGACTCAAACTTTTAAAGTTTGACCAAAGTTGCAGGGTAAACTAGAGAATTTAGGTTAGGTTAGGTTAGGTTAGGTTAGGTTAGGTTAGGTTAGGTCAACTTTATTTTCCCCGAGGGGCAATTTGTTTCACAGCCAGCAGAATCCGTACAATCCCAAACACACAACAACAAACAAACAGTACAGAGAAGAAAAAAAAAAATAAATAAATAAATTTAAGTATTTAAAAACCCAATAGCAACTGGTACAAAATAATTTTTTATTTTAAAGAATATCTACGTGAAGAAGGTAACAACATAAAAAGATTCTGCAAAGGATGGCTGGAGTCTCTTAGCATTAACTCGGCCTTCCTCAGAGTCCTTGCTTTATGCAAACTGTTTAAATCAATCAGGTTGGTGCCGACAATCTTACCACACACTTTAACAATACCCTGAAGTCTATTTCTATTTTTCAGATTAAGCAATCCATACCAACACACAAATGTAAAAGTAATAACTGACTGAATTTAGATTTCTTGGGTCATGTGCTTTTTTCAGTCTAAATGTAAACAAAACAATAATAATTGCACCTAAACCTTTACCTAAACCTAAATCTTTTTAATTAAAGGTGTATTATGTGTAACATAATATAGTAAAGCTTTAGAAACACTAAATAAGTAAACGCCTCTATCAGGTTGAAATAGATGTTCAACCATTGTGTGTTTTCTGTATTCTCTTGATCTGTCCTGTATTGGGGAAAAAAAGAAAAGAAAGTCTGGCTTGCCCAAAACACAAATAGAATGGTAGTCAAAGTGCAATTGTTAGTCTGCTCTGATGTGAATTTAACCATTACACTCTAACAATAGTTAAAGTACTTAAATCTGCTTTTTGTTATCACATATATGTAAGCTATAGGATTTGATTAACAAACACTGAAAAAATTGCTTCAAAGTAATGTATTATTATTATTATTATTATTATTATTATTATTATTATTATTATTATTATTATTAT
>JAAIIK010000038.1:2040056-2066577 GCA_014706435.1 Silurus glanis
ATTATTATTATTATTATTATTATTATTATTATTATTATTATTATTATCAAAGCACTGTTACACTACCAGATCTGATTGATCAACAATAGCTTTAATAGCTTCAATTCAAATCACTAGTTTATATTAATGTGCCTATTCTAATGAGTATTATTTAGTAACAATACCATGTGTATACCAGGCTCTAAATATAAGCCTAATTATAAGCAACTATATAAAAAAGCCTTTTTACAGTCTGGTTTTCTATAAGAAGATTATGATATAATTCATATTAATACTTTACAAGGAGTTTCCAGTGTTTGTGACTTGTTAGTGTTTCTGTCACTTTATCATAAAAAAAATGCAGATGTTCTACAAATATTATATGTCCAGTTCTTTACAATTATTAAAAAAGAAAAACTTTTAATGAATTATGAGCTATCAAATGTTTTAGTGTGGGAGTGAGCATTGTAAATGTTGCTGAATCAGTGTAAACTAGTTGAGGTAATTGATGACTACAAAATAGAAAGTTCAACAGGGTCATATCAGATTGTAGGGAAGAAAAGCACAACTGAGAACTTAAATGAGAACTCAACTGAGTCATCCAGATTGCCAAAATGTAGATCGTTGAGATACAAAGATAGAGTTTAAAGGTCAGTTGCAGATGAAGACCTCTATGTCACTTTGGAAGTTTGCTGTATAGGTCTCAAAAAAAATTTGTTTTTTTTTTTTCCAATTACCAGAACATACATTTTCAAAATAGAATTTATTACATTACAGGTACTGTTAGAATGATTTACATTACTTTTCACATTACATTTTACAAGTTTTATAAGATTCTTCTGGGTGATTTTGGTCCTGTTCTTAAAGTTAAGATAGCAACAGCCAAATGTTCCCTTCACAGTTAGACTGCACTGGACCAGGTCTTAGTTGCTGTAGTTGGAAACTTCTATCAGGTTGTGGTCAGGGTCTCGGAAGTACAGAGAATTGATGGGGCCTACCGCTCCTGTCCTCTCGACTGGCCCTTCCTCAATCTTCACACCACATTCCTGTCAATAGATAAGATGAAAACAACACAATTAAAATTATAAAAGCAGAAATCAATTACGCACATTCTCCTGCAGTTTAATAAAGAGTTTTCTGAAGTAGACCTTCAGATGGGCAGCGACTGTTTCCAACGGGGTCTTTGTGATGAGACAAAGATCTGCTGAGCCTGGCAAAGGATTATTGGCTTTTGGCTCAAACTCTTTTCCAGCTTCATGTAGGTTGAATTTCTGCTCTCCAAAGCTTAAAGCCTTACGGTTTCCCTAAGATGTATAGCAGAGTAAAGATGGAATGTAGGGTAAAGCTTATCAATGCAGAAAAGCAGCAAAAACAAGTAAAATTTTGTTTCAATTTCATTGGACTAAAAGAAGAAAGAAAGAAAGAAAGAAAGAAAGAAAGAAAGAAAGAAAGCATATAATAAAAATCAGAAGAAAGAAAGAAAGAAAGAAAGAAAGAAAGAAAGAAAGAAAGAAAGAAAGAAAGAAAGAAAGAAAGAAAGAAAGTTCAGTTTTAAGCATGGTTCCTCTTAAAGTTCCTTCTTCATACCCTCTCATTTCTAATTTTTCCCTGCCACTGTTACCACTGGTTTTCTCATTAGGGATAAGCTTATAAATTTAAAAAAAAAATTCTATAGTTTTTTTTCTGTAAAACTGATTATACATAAAAAAAAATGCTATACAAACAAAATTTAATTGAATTGAATGAATAACTGCAATTTCTCACACACATTAACAGTAATAACCGAATGCTTTATCATATACACTAAATACTATAGTAAGCTAGAGACATCCTCTAAATTGTTTAAAACTAGTTATTTATCCATTCCTAAATTCCTAAATTCTCGGAAGTGTTATGTTTGAGGAAGGAAGGGAGTTTTAAATTTTACAACTGCACAAGCCTATAACCATTGGTGTGAAAGAGGCAGATGTAGAGGACAGATATGGAGACGGATGATACGCTGTGGCGACCCCTAATGGGAGAAGCCGAAAGAAGAAGAAGAAGAAGAAGAAGAAGAAGAAGAAGAAGAAGAAGACAAGCCTATAAACAATACAGATTGGTGTAAAGTGCATGAATTATTTTCATAAAGTAAACATTTAAATTTAATCTGGTCCTCTCGAAAACACATCCACTGCTTAATTTTAAGAAACATCACTACAGTACATCCTATTGTTGAAAAATTGTTTGTGGGGCTAATTTCGGTACAACGTTGCCACCGTGTGGTTATTGTTATATTGCAACGATTACACTCTTATCAGTAATAGAAGACTGGAGAGGCCACTGATGCTGCAAGATCTACCTTAAATGTAACTACACCCATTCCCAAGACTGAGGAGTAGAAATCTGTGCTTCTCTTTACATCCCGGACCGTCAGCACAAGATGATCCAGATGGCTGATCTGAACCGGACACGAGCTTTTCAGGCGAGCTCGGACTGCTCCAGTCAACACAGCCGACTTTATAAAATATGAGTAAAAAAAAAAAAAAACATTAAACAAAGCGCAAAATAAACACACACATACTATACACCATTATGTCAGTGATCTGAAGAGAATCACGTGTATTACATTTCTTGTTCGCTTTCTCCACTTTATTCGAGTATTTACGGTACAAGGAAATTCGCCAACTGAGTCAGTACGTCAGACTTGTTAAAATAAGAACATTGTTTCCGTGTTAAGCTTTGAATTGTTCATGAAATATATAATTAATAACGATATTTCTAACGCGTAACACAGCCAACAATCTTATGACGTCTTTAAAAAACTTTTTTTTTACATTGGGGAAGTGTTTATTCATTCACAAGCACAGTAAAGAGATCAGGAACATTAGCGCATCGATCGCGGTGTTTGATTTTACCGTAGTGTTGATTCCCTGACGGAAAAACGAGCAGAGTCGTAAAGCCATGAAAACGCTGAATAAACCCGGTATGGTGCGGACCTAAAGCTGCCTGGTGACTGTGTAGCTGCTGATGCGTTCAACAACCGGAGTTTAGTTTCAAAGGATATTACCGTAATAACTGTTCTTGTGGGAGAAAAAATAACTGTTACATCGGAAGTGCTAGAACAGTGGATAAGATGTTGGACTTTTGATCAGAGGGTTATGGGTTCAAATCCCAGCACCACCAACCTGCCACTGCTGCGTGAGCAAGGCCCCTAACCCTCAATAGTTAAACTGGGATAACTGTAAATCTCTCTGGATAAGGGCGTCTGCCCAGTGCTATAAATATAAATGTACTGTAACTTACTGAGCAACTTTAGAACCATGAGGATTGATTTGGACTATAATTAATATAAACAGTGTAGGACTGCAATTTGCATGAGCAGTTCTGTATTTAAAGACTGAACAGCTCAGTTCAATGATGAAACTATAATGAATGGACATTCAGTGTTGCCCAGATGAGGATGAAGTTCCCATTCTGGTTCCTGTCAAAGTTTCTTCTTGATATCGTTTCAGGAAGTTTTTCCTTGCCACTGTCACCACTGGCTTGCACATTAGGGATAAACTTATATGCACTAAATTAACGTTATCTTTGCAAAGCTCCTTTTGGTGGCAGTGTCCAATGTTAAAAGCGCTTTACAAATAACAATGAATTGAAATACATTAATAACTGCAACTGCTCACCTGGTATTATTTTTCTGTTAAGCAAAAAATGAAATGTGTCAATTCCTTTGGACTGATGAAGAAAGGAAGGAGTGTTAAAAGTGACAAGCCGGCACAACCCTATAACCAATAAATTGTGGTGAAAAATGCCTGAATTATATGTTTTTATTGTATGAATTATATGTTAATCAAGCAAACATTTCAATTGAATATTGTTCTTTCGAAAGCACATCCACTGATTAATGTTCAGAAACATTAGTACAGCATGCTATTATCAATGGTTGTTTGTGGAGTTAATTTCTGTACAATGCTGCCACCGTGTGGTTGTTCTTACAACTAATAGAAGACACTGGAGAGGCCACTGATGCTGCAAGTGGTTTAGATCTACCTTAAATGTAACTACACTCATTTCCAAGACTGAGAGTAGAAATCCGTGCTTCTCTACACATTCCCGCACGAGATGATACAATATTATTTAAGGTTCATATTATTATTAACAGACTGTAGACAGCATTGTAGACTGTATTAAGTTACACTAGAGCGGTTGTCCAAATGTTAGCTAGATGACAAACATTTTAATGTGCAATAAAGAGATTACCTGTATAAATGATTGGAAATGTAGAAAAGGATAATAAGGAATTATATTAAGTCACGGCATAAACAAAAGTGTAATAAGAATACCATTTGGATAAAAGATCTCTGCTCCAGAATACTTGTTACATGTATTCTGGACCAGAGATGTTTGGTTGCTGTCATCTTATAGACAGTTAGGGGGCAGGGCTTTGTTTACACGGGTGGGTATCACTTTTATGGAGTTTTAATCTTTAAAACATATTTAAAAGAGTTATTATATGTCCTGGGAGGCTGGTAAAAGTAGACTAGGACTATGTGAAATATCCATATATGTATGCAAAATGTTAATATAAACATTTTAAATAAAATAAAATAAAGAATTCAGCCTTTTGAACGGAAATTGTTTCCTTCACCACTATTAAATGCTAGAATCTTACTGTAAAGGTGAAATAATGCAAAATTGACAATAATACCAGTTGCAAGACAGCACTTGCTCCATTCCACAGTTTCTCCAGTCCCAATTCACACAGGGCCTTGTATGGCACAGAATTTACAACCTTAATTCCAAAAAAAGTTGTGACATTGTGTAAAATTTTCAGTGCAACCCAGATGAGGATGGGTTCCCTCTTGAGTCTGGTTCCTCTCAAGGTTTCTTCCTTATGCCATCGCAGGGAGTTTTTCTTTGCCACAGTTGCCACCGGCTCGTTCATCAGGGACAAACTTACACTTATAAAGAACAGCTTCATTTTTTTTCACCACATTACCTGTGTAAAGCTGCTTTAAAACAATGTTCATTGTTAAATCAATTGAATTCCATTAAAATGTAAATAAACATAATGCAATGATTCACAATAAAACAAAATGCATATCAAATATTTAAATTGAGAATATATACCATTGTAAGGAAAAGAAAAGGTAATTTTGAACAACACGTCTCAAAAAGGCTGGCACGGGGCCACATCTTCCACATCTGGAAACTGAGGAGTTTTTGGAGGAATTTTTTTCTCATATGTGTCTGATATAGGATGCTAGCTGCTCAACAGTTCTGGGTTTAATTGTATTTTTGTTTTTTGTTAGTTTTTTATTTTCATGATGCACCAAAATGTTTTCAAATAGTGAAAGGTCTAGACTGCAGGAGGCCAGATTAGCACCCAGACTCTTCTACTACTAAGTCATGCTATTGTAACAGATGCAGTATGCAGTTAGCATTGTCTTGCTCGAATATGCAAGTCCTTCCCTGAAAAAGACGTTTTCTGGATGGAAGCATTGGTTGCTCTAAAAAACTGTGTATACGATTCAGTATTGATGGAAAAGCAAAGGTGTACGCTGCCCATTTTAGAGGCATTAATGCACTCTCATACCATCAGAGATTTGGCTTTTTAAACTGAGTGCCGATAACGGGCCAGATGGCCCCTATCCTCCTTAGTCTGGAGGACGCGTTTCCAAAATAAATTTACATTTTAAATTGTCTGACCACAGAACAGTTTTCCACTTTGCCTCAGTGCATTTTAAATGAGCTTTAGTCCAGAGAGGACTAACAAGTCTCACATTGTCTGTATTGTCTTGTCTTTTCTGTTTCGTTTCGTAGAGTCCAAGCTGAATGTATAGTGTTATATCTGTACTTTGAGTTACTAACAGCTGGAACCAAATTCCTTGTGTGTATCAACACACTTGGCCAATAAACCTGATTCTGATTCTGATGAAGGTATTTCTGGATCATGTTCATGCATGTCTTCTTCTCTGCATGATAAAAAATTTACTTGCATTTGTAGATGACATGGCAAACAGTTTTCACAGACAATGATTTCTGGAGGTGTTAATGAGGCCATGCAGTGATTCTTATTACAGAATCATAATAAACCCCAAAGAAGACAGGCATCCAATATAGATTTTTGCCCTTGTCCCATGTGCACAGGTATTTCTTTGAAAAGTTTGATGACATTATGTACTGTAAATGATGAGAAATTCAACTGTTTTGCAATTTCATGTTGAACATTATTCTGAAATTGTTCCACAATTTGTACAGTCTTTCAAATTGGTGAATCTCTGCCCATCTTTACTTCTGAGAGATTCTTCCTCTCTAAGATACACTATTTATACCAATCATCTTACTGAGCTGTTGTCAATTAACCTAATTAGTTCTATGTTCTATTGTGAATACAATATGGGTTTGAAATTTGCACAACATTGAATTTTGATTTTATTTACATTTTACATAGTGTTCCAACATTTTTGGAACTAGGGTTGTACAAAACACATACACTGATCAGCCATAACATTAAATCTATTGACAGGGTGACATAAAAAAGTAATTACAGTAGCACCTGTAAAGGAGTGGGAGAACTGGTCAACCAGTGCCCGGGTCATGTCTTGTCTTTCATCTTACAGAAGACCAGACTGTGTGTCCATACTGAACATCAAAAGCACCTACAATGAGCATGTGAACATCTGAACTGGACCATGGGGAAATTTAAGTAGGTGGACTGGTTAGCTGATGAATCACATTTTCTTTTCTACCATGTGAAATGTCGATAAATTCTCTTTGGGAAAACTGGGTCCTGGCATTCAGGTGGATGTTAGTTTGACACGTACCGCCTACATAAACAGAGTTAAAGACCAAGTTCACCCCTTTGTGGCTAGGATATTCCCTACTGACAGCATCTACTTTCAGGATCATTTTTGCTACACTTGAACATGACACAGAATTTTAAGTGAGCTCTTGGCCTCCAAATATTCACATCTCAATCCTATAAGGCATTTGTGAGATGTGCTGCATAAACACATCTGTGCCACAGAGGCCCCACCTCACATCTTACAGGACTAAAAGTATCTGCTGCTAATGTCTCGGTGCCAGACATCACAACACATAGAGGACTCGTGGAGTTCATGCTTCAAAGCTGTTTTTGGCAGCACAAATGAGACCTACATGATATTATACAGGTGTTTTTAATTCATTTTCCTAAATAAGTTTGTTATGGCTGATTGGTGTATTCATTTGCTTTGATGCAAATATTTCTGCAAATGTTTGCAGTCATATTTATCATGACAAAGGAAGAACTGGTCTAAAAAAGAAAAAAAACTCGTGTAAAGCCAGTTATAGTACTGTTAATACTGGACACCTTCATAATCTTCATTTCAATTTTATACACCAAAAAAACCAAGAGATGAGAATTACATTTTCAAGGATTAAAAAGAACCTTAAGCGTTCAACTTTTGAGTCATATCTCATTAAAATTTGAATTAGGGCTGCAACAAAAAAAAAAAAAAAAAAAAAAAAAAAAATCGATAAAATCAATAATAATAATGAAATTCGCTGTCAACGAATGCCGTTATTGATTAGTTGGGCTGCTCAAGATACAGGTTAGCATGATGGCAAGATAACACAGCCGCTTGTGAAAATGGCAGACAGTACAGCAGTACTGTATGTGGAAGTTATACAAAGCGGAGATTGTATGGGATGGAAGTACCACAATGATGCAAGAGCACGTGAAAAGAAAACACCGGTGTCACGGATGAAGGCACAAAAACTGTGAGCAAAAACTGTATTTCCTCATCATGTGAAAAGGGTGTAGTTTAATGCAGTGCTATTGTGTAGACTGTTTGTAACTTCTGGAAAGTCGTGCTGGATATGTTCTGTCGTGACTCGCGAGCATCAGGTTGCACAATCAGCTCTCTCCCGACAGTGATGGATTCAATTAAAATGATGCGAACAAACACTAAATCCAAAAGCAGCAAACAGCAGCAGCAGTAAACGAATACATTTTTAGTCACTGTCGTGGCTTATGCATTTGTACACCAATGCATTGATTTTTTTTTAGTTTTTTTAATTAAGCCTGTTAGCTTGAAGCGTTTCTCCGTTCCATTCTCTTTTTATAGCGTTTGTTTGCTACAACAGAAAATGTAGGTCTTTAAACGTGATTTATTGCGGCTTTACTACGTTCAAATGCTTATTTTCAATGTTTGTATATTTAATTTATGCATATATCATTTATTATACAAAATTTAATCAATTATATATTCTAGATGCTTATATCTTCAGAACTGAACAAAATGTGTATTTTTTTTTTTAAACAGAAATTGTCAAAACAATGTATTATATTTTATATAGATTTCTTAAGCATTGTCATCAACTTGCCATCTGCAAAATACAATACAAATGATGATTTACACTAACTGCTTCACCTTTTATACTCAAATGCTGGTGTTTTGTTTTTTTTTTTTATTACAGAAAGAAATAAACCCAGCATGAGGGAATTTGTTCAAAGGACAGTTTTTTTTTGTTTTGTTTTTTTAAATGGCTGAATTAAAGAGTTTACCTCAATGTGTGGCTTTTGCAATTTTTTAAGTTCACTTTTATATATAAATACCCTGAATTAGGGTTTGATATACTTATAATAAACTATTAAACTAATAATAAACTTTACAAGCAAAACTTTTATCCAATTAACCGAAGAAGAAAAATCGTCCGATTAATCGATTAACAAAACGATCGTTAGTTGCAGCCCTAGTTTAAATACAATGGAAGAGACTATGTTTGCATTTCATTTGCTGTTATAAGGTCCACATGGTCAATTTTTCTTAAAAACACAAAAATGAAAATATCTAATTGGATAAATAAATACAAACACATGAGGTCCATTGTAATATGCACAGGTTCTGATATGGTTTACTCAAAAAGTTAAACATTAAGTGACTGACTTTGTCACCAAAATGCAGGTTTTACAAACACAATCCATAGCTTACATTCTCTCTAAACCAATGAATAAAAAAGCCTTCAAGTGAAGCTCATCCTTAACTACCCAAACTTATTTAATAATAATAAAAAATAGGATAGTGCAGTTAGTTTGTTATGATTCACATTCTATATAAATAATTAGGCTTTTGTGGTTTCACACTGTATATTTTACACACACACACGTACAACATGGCTTGAAGGAACCCATATATACACTAGTTGCAGCAGAATATCAGCTTCTGGGGAGAACATCCAAAGATCAACTTAATGAAAAGAAGGGCCAATATTAAACCAAGATCCTCACAAAACAAATTTAGGAACATCTATTAAAAGTTTAAAGCCTGTGTTTTCCTTCTTGAATTCAGATGCACACCTACGCACACTTTCCTGGAGTTCAGAAGCTCATATAGTGACTCATTCAGGTTAATAATAGAGCAAACTGAACATGAGAGAACACACACAAATACTGACAATGTGCAGAACTAGAATTAATTTAATTAAAAAAGTCTAAGGAGTCCCACATTAAAATGTATTAAATGTCACCACCACAGTCTCAGAACGTGCCCAAAGTAGGAAGCACTATGGGTTCAATTAGCACAAAACACTGCTATAGGGTGATTTTTTGTTGTTTTTTTATGTAGTAAGTTTGTCAGCATAATTGAAGACCGAAACTTAGTGGGTTAGCCATACAAACGACCAACATAATATTTTAACTGAAGGCCTATACATTTAATAAAAAAAAAAAAAAAAAAAAAAAAAAAAAAAAAAAAAAAAAAAAAAACTCCACCCTCTTGACTAAAATGTAACTTGTATTTATAAAACATTCTGAAATTATATTTAAACTGCATTAAGGGAGGCTGCATGCCAAAAGTGCAAAAAAAAAAAAGTCATAAAAAGATGAAATCCTGCTGTGACCAGTCAGAGAGAATACTTGGGATAATAAGCTCCACTTCAGAAGGATTAAGACAACTTTATGGTTGTTTTTTTTATCCATCTTTACTTATTCTTCTGTACTTTTCAACCAGAACCTTTATTTACCAAATACATTAAAAACATACTATTGTATAATATGAAGAAATAACCTTCAGTGTTTCAGTTCGGCACAACAGAGTAGTGCTATTGCAATATACAGAAGACAGAAAGTGTTTCTATGAGATAACTCGTCAAATTAAACTCACAGTCTGTATCATGTTTATACAGATCAAATCCTTCGTTTATAAATATTGCACTAGCAATTGTGATATGTAGGCAAGTCTTTTACCTTGTTCTGAAACATGAAATGATATGAGTCGGTATCCTAAACGAGCTATTTTAAGATGAAAAGCCTCGGGAGTAAATATGACATGACGACATTATTATAGGGCTTGAAACTCGCATCTAAACAATTTTTTATTTTTTTACATAATACCCAGGAAAACATTCTCTACAAAAACCAGTGAAAGATATTCCAGAAACAGATTAAATTAAGGCTAAAAATGCTTTTTTAAGAACTCCCAGTGACAATATATTAGACTAAGCATAATTGATGCTTGAGGAAACAATCCTTAGTTGAAGTAAAGGTTCTTGTTGGCCAAACTGAAAACTCACTTATAGATCATTTAATAGCATTAAATCTTTTTACACTTATATTTAATAAAAAAAAACGTATTTCGCTGAGAACCTAAAATGGTGTCCAAACTGTAATTACATTGGATCGAAACAATTCTTTAGATAATCCAAAAGCAATACATTGTACATAAATATATCTTTTGACTATCAGTTTGCCTGATTTCCATCTAATCAAATTGTACCAAGTCTAACATATAAGCACAAATGATTAGTTCTTAATTCTTAAATCACAAGGTTGCAAGGGAATCAAACATATTTTGGATAAAGAATATTTACTATTTCACTGAAACCTTCAGGCAGTAAAAGTCTGGATTTGAGCAGAAGTGAAGTGTCTCTGTAAATGTATTCTACACATCTTGTCAATTTGATGCTTTAATATAGTTAGGGTTTTCGTGTCTACAAGACACCATTCGTTACAAGGTACCGAATATTATAGTAAGGCGAAAGAATAAAGAATAGTATGAAGAATGATAAGTGTCTAGACAACACTCTCTCTGTTGGCAGTAACAAGAACTGCCCTACGGCAGATGGGGCAAGTTGAATTCTCCGAAAGCCAACGGTCTATACAATGCACGTGGTACTCGTGTGAGCAGGGAAGTTTACGAAGCTTGTTGCCTTCAGCATACTCTGTAATGCAGACACTACAGGTCTTGAGTGCATCATTCTCACCAAAATTGCGCATAGAAAGGTTATCAATTTGCTCTTTGGTGAGGCCCCTGGGCTGATCATCATCTTCATCGTTGAGCAAGAAGAAATGTGCAAGTCGCAGAAAGGGCAAAGAACCAGACTCCTCTAGGCTGATAGGAGCACGTTGCCTTGCCCTGCTCTCTCTTAGACCCGCACCATTTTCCTCCCTCTCTTCAGTTTGTGCTTCTAAACCACTCTGATTTGAGCCTCCTGCCCCAGGTGATGGCTCAGTTACAGTAGATGGACTTCCAGCATCTGGATTTCCCAGAGCATCAGCAAGATCTGCCGCAGGATTGGAGCCACGGCTTGAGTCTGTGGAGTCTGAATCAGAGTCCATAAAGTAGCTGAGTTCACCAAAACCAGTCATTATCTGCCGGATCATGGACTGCAGAGCCATGGATGTGGCTTCACCAAGCCCGGCATCTGAGATCCTCCTGATGGGAATACGGATAGTGCTGACATACGTCCTCACACCAGCCCGCTCCGACCGTGAAAAGGTCCTTCGAAAGCCTCCACGCTCTGTTTCATACAAGAATGTGTTGTTGGAGGTCTGTGATCGTGAGCGGGTACGGTTAGCAATGCTGTCTCTCTCTCGGTACTCACCTGGTCTCACCCGACGAACCTGCAAGTCCAGCATTATTGTTGGGGGACGTCGTCCAGAAGCACCTGCTTCACCTGAAGGTGTTTCGTTTTCCTGATGGGGCTGAGGTGCTGGTTGGGGCTCTGTAGATGCTATAGTTTCCTCGCTTTCTAACTGTATATTCTGCCGAGAAAGAACATGTAGTCGTGTCCTGGAGCTGCCATCTTCATGAACTTCTGGAACAGGATCTGGACTTCGAGCGGGTAGTCCATGGCGAGACTGCGGAAGCCCATCTAACTGGTCCAGGCTGACAGCTAAATGACTCCTAGCTGTTCGTGCCCTGGTTCTGCGCTGTTCTGGGCTTGGGCTACGAGCTCTAATCTGGCCTCTACTTGGGCGCTCTACTTGAGGAGGATTTGGAGAAGGTGGGGGTTGCTGATTTTGTGGGCTTGCCGGCCGAGTTACAGCTGGGATATTAGGTGCAGGAAGCTCGGGTTCAACTATAACAGCCATCTCTTCTACCACAGGCTCTTCAACCACCTCTGCCGCCTCCATGGGTGTCTCAGGTTCATCTACAGAGTCATCAGCACGACTTTGGTCTGGGTCTAGCCGATCAGCGTCAGTCTGTGTCTGCTGCTCGGCTAGGTTGCGATTGATGTTAATCTCCAAGCTGAAGCGGAAGTCTCCACTGCTTGGATTGGTTCGGCTCACTGCCCGCCACGACTGGTTTCCCCGGTGCCCGCTTCTTGTGGTGTTTCCAGTTTGACGCACAGTGTTGAGCCAGTCAAGAAGTGTGTCGCCATTAGATGCATCTTCGGTACCCTCAGTCTCTGAAACTGGGAATAAAAGAAAAAACTGTTTAGGTACATGTTGTGATCAAATTCTCTAAAATAAGCTCACACTGTGTGATTGCTATATCATGTATATTTGAATCAGAGGACAAACAGCCATACCTCTGGGCTCTCCCCTACTGACTTCAGGACTGTTGGTACTGCTGCTGCTACTATGTGGCTGCTGCTGTTCAGAACCATCCCTAATTTGATGAAGGCGGTTCAACAACTCTTCCTCTGTAATTTCACCTAATAAAAAAAAATACAAAAACACAGTCATGGTTAAAATATTGATCAATCTTTATATCTCTTAGGTCCGTCTGTGGTTTAGAACCACATGTGTACGTGTATGGGTGTTGGGAGAATGGGTAAGAGGGATGCCAAGGGCTTTCAGCATCACTTTATTCAGTGACTTCAGGCAAGAACAGACTACTGAAAGCAAGTAGAGAAATGAATATACATTACCAGAAATATGAATTCTTTATTTAGAAATTATAGACATGTAATGACATCAATAAGTAGCTAAACACTGTATAAGAATTTGTAAAATGCTGCATATCCGACTTTTAGTCTTCAGATTATCACTAGTCCATCAATTTGGCTATATTAAATGGAGGGGAAAGAGAAAAAAAAAAAAAAAAAAAAAAAAACAGTACATGAGAACTGTGAAATTATACAGTAAAAGAAAGTTAGAAAGCTAAATAATAATAATAATAATGAAAAAGAATGAATTAGATTGTCTGGCGGTAGACTGGCAAAATAACAGACTGCTGTACCTGCTTGTTGAGAGAATACATTTTAGGTGCGCTTAACATGTAAAATATGGATTTCTCAAAGGAACCGCAAATATCATAGGAAAAAACACTTCACAATAGTATTGTCCATTTCAGGATGCCTCTAGCTTTAGTTTCTACTTCAGTTTTGTTCCAGCAAATTAAACAACCATAGACAATTAAAGGGGGAATTTATAACCAATTGCTTTGGTGCAAACTCCACAATTCACTAATATGGTATTTAAATATGTCTGTTTTATAAACTTTATGTTTAGACAAATGCAAACCAGATTTCCTTGATTTGGTTTCCTCTAGGGCAGGACAATATTCATCTGTTAGTCTCTCAATGCAAAGTGCCAAAACATTTTCTATGACCAAGGACTAGTCATATTGAAATCATGCATGTACCTGAACCGCAGAGACACAGTTTACAAAAGAAAAGAAAAAAGCACCAGAAAGCTAATCTGTAAGATTTAAAATTACTCAACTGTAATCTTTTAATGAGAAGGAACAACTGCATCTAACAAATATTCATCACTATATATTGAATGTTATATTCCTAATAACAGATAAAAAATGAAGTACCGTGTTTTCCGGACTATAAGCCGCTACTTTTTTCACCACGCTTTGAACCCCGCAGCTTAAACAACGAAGCGGCTAATTTATGGATTTTTCCTGGGTTTTTCCCGGTTTCACAAGCTTCATGCAAAAAAACCGAGCCCCATAACATTAGACCAATTAAATTGCCGAACAGGTTCAGGTGAACCAATGAAACTCTTTATATTAAATCGGGTGCGCTCCCACTGAATCGAGCCGCACCACATCATAAATATGGACGAGGTTCCTCTGACGTTTGACCTGCTGCCCACTCGGACTGGCAACACTTCACCTGTGTTCTGAGCTGCACGGCATCGGGAGAAAAGATTCACCGATGGTGATTTTTAAACGCAGGACGATGCCAAAAGATAAACTCCCGAGAGAAATTGTTGTGAAAGGAAGGAGGAAGACAGTGAACAATGACTTTCTTGGTAGGCTACTGTTTAGATATAAGCCGTGTAACAGACACTGTCTTTTGTTAAAGCTTGTGTAAAGATCATTAGTTTCAGTGTAGGCATTATTTATGTTCAAAATAAAAATCTTATATTTGGGCTTATATTTGGGTGTGCTTAATATTCCGGAAATTACGGTAAGTCATGGCTGCATGAAATGCTTTGCTAAAAACTTGAGGGACAAACTATGCATAAAATGGTTCCAAATCAAAATCTTTATGAAAAGGGGCGAGATCATTCCTGGACCTTCAGATTAATTTGTGCCAAGATTCACAATGGCTCTGTATATTGCTTTCCATTTTGACCAAGAAGCATAGACAAAACATAAGGACCAACATGTGCAAAGCTGTTAGATCTGTCAAGACAAAGTCGAATATGCAGAATTTTGAACAAAGTGTTGCACAAAGTGAAAGTGGACGATATGTTTGGTTTAGAAAAAAACTTGTGAACCAGGAACAGGACATTACTGAAAAACCACCAGACTTACCAGGACAAGAATTGTCCATTCAATGCCATCTCCTGGCAGGGGTCTTGGCTAAAGGATGCTCCAAAATAACATTCCTTTCCACTATCCTGGGACAGAAATGAATTGGACATCTTCAGAGGGTCGTAAAATTGTGTGGGTTTTGTTTTAAGCAACCAAAACACACTTTTAACCTAACCACACAATTATAACTAGGTTGGTTCTGGTTTGGTTTGCAATAGCTTTCCAGAACTCTAAGAGAAAAATACTACACATAAACCTAATCCACCCCTCCACCCCCAGAGAAAAAAATTACAAGTATTCAATCTGCACACAACTGCAAATCCAAAATCCACAATGACAAACACTCAGCCTTAATTTGTGTGTTACCAGTGTGTTTACTTTTGTACGTTGTTCTGGGGGCGTATGCTAAATGCCATAAATGTAAACGGCATTAAGTATTGTTCATACCCCACTTTAAACAATTTAAGGTAACCCCCTACTGAAGAAATGAGAAAAGTGCTATGTGAAAGGTCTGTAGGGGGACCAAGCATCAATGGATAAAGCATGTAGAGAATCACTTGATTTTTTAAAGAGTCCCCACAAACAGAAACAAGCAGTAACATACAAAAAAAAAACAACAGTAATAAGCAAACAGCAAAGAAAAACAGCAGTTACCTGGTGTGCCAAAAAGATTGTTGTCTCTCATCATCCTGTAGTCCTCCTCACTCAGATTATTAACAAACTGGTAGAAAGCCTCTTCTCGGTTGAGGCGATCCTGCTGTTGCCTGCGTTGCGAATCGGCCTGTTCGTTACTGCCCTGATCTGAATTGTCTGAACCCTCCATTGCAGACCCAGGAGGAATAAGTCAGCACCACCTGGTGAGACAAATCAGCAAACGTGTTCAACACAAAGACAAAATAAAGAGTTATATACAAAGTATTTGAAGCTCAATATATGTTCAGCTGTATCAAGGACACATAGGATACCGTTGTTTCATGCATGTGTTGAAATAAAATGACCGGATCTGAATAATACTGGATTTGTGATATGCTCTTAGATGAGTACAAATGACTCAACGTCAAGAAGCAGCTGGTATGATTGCTCTAACAGAACAAACCTGTCTGTCTTTCAGACATTACAATCATACTAATGACATTTTATGCATCCACATCAGATTATGGAACTCAAATCAAAAGCAACTCTACCACTCAATAATCTTAAAAATGGTGTAGTAATAATAATAATAATAATAATAATAATAATAATAAGTGTTACAATATGCTGGTCTACCAGTCTGGCCAGCTCAGCCTGTGTGTTAGCAGCCTCTGGCTGCTACGAAGCCTATCCAATCATTTCTAACCGGCTAACACGTTTCTCTCGAACTGGCCTTAAAAATGGACCCTGACAGAAAAAATGGAAACAAAATGGCACCATGAAAGGAGACCAACACGACAACTAACCGAGACTAGATCAGCCTTAACCAGGCAACACATCCTGAATTACACCGTCCACCAAAACCAATGATCCAATTAAAGCAGCAGTCTGGCTAAACGGCTAGCGATCAGTCTTTATAACGTCATAAACAAAAATTAAACAACTAACAGGAGGATCTTGGTATTTAACACGATCATATCCATAACTATGGTGAAAATGTTTAGTCGTTTATATCACCAGCGACAGCACGTATTCGTATTTATCGGTGGAAAAAATGTTCCATTGTTATTAGCGTCACCTAATAAGTCATGTCAATGATAACCAGTAGGCTAATAAATTAGCTAGCCTAGTTTGCACACACAAATAAAAAGTAAAAGACAAACAAATACACAATGGTACTAATGTCAGTAAATTAAAAACTGTCTAATTGTCAATGTTGCTTGGAGACCAAATGATTCTTACCTTTGTTTGCCCAACCAAATCTCGTTTCCTTTGGAATTGGCTACCTGCTAGTTAGCTACTCAGAGGCCTTCTCACTTCCGACAGGTTTATAGCCTGGAAAACGAAATGGATCCCCTCAAAATCCGCAAATGTTTCACTGATTAGAGTTTTAAAGACATCGTTTCAGACGCTGGCTACGTAGAACACTAACGAAGGAGAATATGGACAGATGTGATGACCCTGGCCTCAAACTGCGTATTTAGCCAACGAGTCAGTTAGCGTAGTTAGCCGAACACGAGCTACACCTCATCGGTCGGTAGAAAAAAAAAACCTAACCACTGAAATAAAACCTTTTTAAATCCGTTACTACGATAGTGACCCGTAAGCCGCTGTGTCTAAACGTGTATTTCAACAAACGGTGATATTTTCCGGCATTAGGAATCTATTTTCTCGAACATCAGACCATCCGTTATCTTCACACTTATTTCCGTTTCCGGTTTGAGGGACTGATGGGAAATCTTATGAAAGACAGGACTCGGAAAAAGCGAATGTGACGTGATTTTTTGCATCTAAAAGAGAGGGGTCCAAAGTCTTTTCCTATAAAGGGCGTAAAATCTAACTTGAATATCAGATATGGGACAAACAAATAAATGTTGAATTATACTAAATTATATGACATTATATTAAAATTAAAGTTGCCCATAGTTCCCATCATTTCTGATTTCATAATATTTAGGAAATCATGACTCTGTAATTATCTGTAAAAAAAAAAAAAAAACCCTCTCTATTAATTCATTCAGTTTAACTTCTAGTTCTAGTTAAATTAAACGTATAAATAGTACAACATAAAAATAGAAACAATCCCAATTATAGTACAATTGAAATCAATGCCCAGCGTAGCTATCAGGCTATAAGGTAGACAGACATTTGCTTGTAATATCAGTGACCTCTAATGAGAGACATTAAGCAGCTCCTTTTAAAAAAAAAATTTTTACAAATTGATTGGACTGATTCCAATCAAATAATATTCTCTACTTTTCATCTTAATTTATATTTCTGCAGCTTAAAAATGAAACAAAATGTTATATTAAGTACTAAATTATAAATAAAGATTTCAATTAGTGGCATTATTATTATTATTATTATTATTATTATTATTATTATTATTATTCTCATATAAAGCATGGCAGGCCAAATCAAAAGTGGGCTCTAGTTTGGGCATCTCTGATGTAGAGGTACTCAGTGTTAACCATTTATAATGTAACCTGCCAACCAAAATAATACCAAAATGGTGACCAAAATTTGAGCTGAAATTCAGTAAATAAACCTTTTTTTTCCATTATTATAATACTAACATTATTATTTTATTACTTAGGCTTAGGTTTATTGCCATCTCTAATTTCTCACAGTACTACTGTCTTCTTCTTCTTTCGGCTTCTCCCATTATAGTTCTGTACATCTGCCTCTTTCACCCCAACCACCTGCATGTCTTCCCTCACCACATCCATAAACCTCCTCTTTGGCCTTCCTCTTTTCCTCAATGCCACTGTCTCTAAACCATACAACATCGCAGGTCTCACCACAGGCCTATAAACTTTCCCTTTTACTCTCGCAGATACCCTACTATCACAAATCACTTCTGCCACTCTTCTCCACCCACTCCACCCTGCCTGCACTCTTTTCTTCACTTCTCTAGCACACTCTCCATTACTTTACACTTTTGATCCCAGGTACCTGAACTCCTCCACCTTCTCCACCTCTTCTCCCTGTAACTGCACCACTCCACTGCGCTCCCTCTCATTCACACACATATACTCTGTCTTACTCTTACTGACTTTTATTTCTCTTCTCTTCAGCGCATATCTCCACCTCTCCAAGCTCTTCTCAACCTGCTCCCTACTCTCACCACAAATAACAATATCATCCGCAAACATCATAGTCCACGAAGACTCCTGTCTGACCTCGTCCATCAACCTGTCCATCACCACTGCAAACAAGAAAGGGTTTAGAGCCGATCCTTGATGCAACCCAACCTCCACCTTAAACCAGTCTGTTGTTCCTACTGCACACTTCACTGCTGTCAATGTACTGCACCACCCTCAAATACTTCTCTGACACACCTGACTTCCTCATACAATACCTCAACTCCTCTCTCGGCACCCTGTCGTACGCTTTCTCAAAATCCACAAACACACAATGCAACTCCTTCTGACCTTCTCTATACTTCTCCATCAACATTCTCAAAGCAAATAATGCACCTGTGGTGCTCTACCTCGGTATGAAACCATACTGCTGCTTACAAATGATCACCTCTTCCCTCAGCCTGGCTTCAATTACTCTTTTCCATAACTTCATGGTGTGACTAAACTTTCTTTCGGCTTCTCCCGTTAGGGGTCGCCACAGCAGATCCTCCGCATGTTTGATTTGGCACACGTTTTTACGCTGGATGCCCTTCCTAACGCAACCCTCCCCAATTTATCCGGGCTTGGGACCGGCACTGAAAGTGGCTGGGGTTGGTTCCCTGACCGGGGATCGAACCCGGGCCGCAACGGTGAGAGCGCCGCATCCTAACCACTAGACCACCAGGGAACCTATGGTGTGACTAATCAACTTTATTCCACTGTAGTTACTGCAGGTCTGCACATCTCCCTTATTCTTAAAGATCGGTACCAGCACACTCCTTCTCCATTCCTCAGGCATCCTCTCACCTTCCAAAATCCTGTTAACCAATCTTGGTAAAAACTCCACTGCCATCTCTCCTAAACATCTCCATGCTTCTACCGGTATGTCATCGGGTCCTACCGACTTTCCACTCTTCATCCTCTTAATCGCTGCTCTCACTTCCTCCTTACTAATCCTATCCACATCCTGCTTCACCATCTCCACACCATCCAACCTTCTCTCTCTCTTATTTTCCTCGTTCATCAGCTGTTAAAAATACTCCCTCTATCTTCTCAACACACTCTCCTCACTACACAACACATTTCTATCTTCATCCTTTATTGCTCTAACTTGCAGCACATCCTTCCCAGCTCGGTCCCTCTGCCTGGCCAATCGGTACGAATCCTTTTCTCCTTCCTTTGTGTCTAACTTCTCATACAGCTCCTCATATGCCTTTCGCCACATCCCTCTATACCTGCTGCCGCATCTCCTTGTACTCCTGTCTACTTTTCTCATAACTCTGTCTATCCCAGTTCTGTTTTGCCAACCTCTTTTTCCTTATGCTTTCCTGCACTTCCTCATTCCACCACCACATCTCTTTGTCTTCCTTTCTATTTCCAGATGTCACACTAAGTACCTTTCTAGCTGTCTTCCTTATCACTTCTGCAGTAGTTGCCCAATCATCCAGCACCTCTTCACCACCACCGAGCCCCTGTCTGACCTCTTCCCTGAATCTCACACTACAGTCTTCCTCCTTTAGTGTTCACCATCTTATTCTTCTTTCAGGCCTCACATTCCTCCTCTTCTTCTTCAGCTCTAAAACCACCCTACAGACCACCATCCAATGCTGTCTAGCTACACTGTCCCCTGCCAAAACCTTACAGTCTCCAATCTCGTTCAAGTTGCATCTTCTGCATAGAACATAGTCCACCTGTGTGCACCTTCCTCCACTCTTATACGTCACCCTATGCTGCTCCTTCTTCTTAAAAAAGTGTTCACCACTGCCATTTCTATCCTTTTAGCAAAATCTACCACCATCTGCCCTTCCACATTCCTCTCCTTAAGGCCATACCTACCCATCACCTCCTCATCACCTCTGTTCCCTTCACCTACATGCCAATTGAAATCCGCCCCAATCACCAATCGTTCATTCCTAGGTATACCTTCTACCACTTCATCTAACTCACTCCAAAATTTTTCCTTCTCCTCCATCTCACAACCCACTTGTGGAGCATAAGCACTGATGACATTTAGCATCACCCCTTCAACTTCCAGCTTCACGTTTATCACCCTATCAGAAACTCTCTTCACCTCCACTACACTCTTACTGTACCCTTCCTTCAGAATCACCCCTACACCATTTCTCTTTCCATCCACACCATGTTAGAACAGTTTGAACCCACCTCCAATGCTCCTGGCCTTACTCCCTTTCCACTTGGTCTCCTGAACACACAACATATCTACCTTTCTCTGCTCCATCATATTAGCTATCTCTCTCTTTACCATTCATAGTATCAACATTTAATGTACCAACCCTAATCTCCACTCTCCTACACTTCTCCATTTTCTGCTGTCTCTGTAGACATCTTCCTCCTCTCCTTCTTCTCCTTCAGCCAACAGTAGCGGTCGCTGGTAACCCGGGCCTCGACTGATCCGGTATGAGATTCTGATTCCTGATCCGCATATTTGATTTGGCACATATTTTACGCTGTATGCCCTTCCTAACGCAACCCTCCCCATTTATCCAGACTTGGGACCAGCACTAAGAGTGCACTGGCTTGTGCAACCCTAATGGCTGGGTTCTCACCATACTACTGTATATTTCAATAATTAATAACTATTTGTAATACACACATAATACAACTTGTAAACAAGTCTTTTGTCATGCAACCAAACACCCTAGATGGGCATTAGCAATGTAATTGAATATGTATTCATTTCTCAGAATACATAATTGCCCTAAATTTCAATGGTTTTAGTTAAATTATGCATAAATTATTTTGTCTGTAATTCACATTCAAATCTGGGGACTGGGAAGGCCACTAGGATGGCCCTACAGTTATATAAATAAGTAGGTTTAAATGTGTTTCTAATAAAGTGCTTTAGATTGTGTGTACACATGCAGTAGTTTGTTTATAGTAGATTAAGCCATACCAGATCAGACACTTACAGTATCAGTCATGAATAGTTTTGCACTCAAGTCTCCATAAGTAAACAGTTGATAACCTAAACCACTATTAAAATATAATTATGGCTACTGGGAGTGTTTCCTTCCCGGTATCGCTGCTGGCTCACTCATTGGGAATAAAACTTATAGGGAATAATTTCTTCTTCTTTTTCTTCTTCTTTCGTTTCCTCCCATTAGGGGTCGCCACAGCGGCTCATCCGTCTCCATACCCCCCTGTCCTCTACATCTGCCTCTTTTAACCCAACTACCTGCATGTTTTCCCTCACCACATCCATAAACCTCTTTCTTGGCCTTTCTATTTTCCTCTTACCTGGCGGCTCCATCTTCAGCATTCTCCTACCGATATAACCCATGTCCCTCCTCTGCACATGGAATAATTTATGAAGTAAAATTTATATTCTTAATCTGTTTACGTCTGTAAAGCTGCTTTGTAAAAATGCCAATTGTTGAAGTGATATTCAATTGAACTTTAAAATGACACCATGAAATGCAAGCACTGGCAAAATGCATTTAGACATTTGAATTGGCCAACTGAATGAAGTGTTACATTGCATTAAAAGAAAGTAAAAGTGGAAGATGAAGTAGAGCAAATTCATAAGGCAACTTTGGCTCTTAGAAGAAAAAAATTAATCATACTGGACACTAAATACCTTCCTTCTTCCTGGCAGCTCCATCCTCAGCATTCTCCTACTGATATATCCCATGTTCCTCCTCTGCACATGTCCAAACCATCTCAATCGCACCTCCCTCCATTTGTCTCAAAAAAATGCCCTACATGCGCTGTCCCTCTAATAAACTCATTTCTAAGCCTGTCCATCCTCGTCATTTCCAACGAAAACCTCAACATCTTCATGCTCTGCTACCTCCAGCTCCGCCTCCTGTCGTTTAGTCAATGCCACTGTCTCTGCCATCCCGTACTTTAAATTGTTTGATGAAAAGCCTGAATGCTGGGATAAGGAATAAAAAATGTGATCATTGTGAGGGTGGTGCTCCACCTGAGGATATTTGTATAAACAAGACGTTAATTGAGTTAATCTACCAGGCTGTACATTCTTCAGTTTACTAATAGCATTTGACAGTTCACAGAGCACCTCTTTAACATAATGTTGAAGGAAATGTAAACTCAAATTGTATTCATTACTACATTTTTTACAGCAGCATGGTCCCTAACATCTGTTTGAACATCTTCTAACTTGCTTAGAAGCAGCAGCTGCAGCAGCAGCATAGCAGAATTGGTCCACCAAGACTAAACCTATCTACACTCCTTTCCAATAAAAAAATAAAAATCTTACTATATCTTCATATTACAAGTTGTCATGGCTAAAATATAGTTTGGATATTAAATGGTTTGGATAAAATTGCCCAAGCCACTTCATAATTGAAATAAAAAATGTGAATATCCTATTAATTTAGCTAATATAGCCATTGTTTCCATATTAAAAGTACACCACCAACAAAGTAAGATGAGCATAGGAGAGCAGTGTAGAGTAGTGATTTATTCCTTTTAAATATTGTATGTAAATTCTGACTGCTCTTTACCAACACATTTTCAGTTGATATATTACATTAGCTTATTGCATTAGCTTATAGCTTTTACTTAAATTTCTTTGAATAACATTATTGATTAGCTAATGTTTGCTAGCTAGAAAATAGTAACTTATTTGGTTAGTTCTAGAATCTTTCCTGACAAAGGTAAGGTTGTATTAATGCAAATCATACAACTATAAATTTGCAACATTTTGTCATGCAGTGTTTGCTGCATATGGAAAATGATTAATAAGTGCTAGACAAGCTGTCTGACCAGTTTTATCTCTTGATTGATTTCATATGGTAAACTCTCAAGTACAAAATTCATTGTAAATTTACACAGTTAGTTATTTTAACTGTTTCACAGAATATCGGAGTTAAAATTAAATAATGAATATGAGCTTTAACTACTGACTTTAATGACCAGCTTCTGACAAGCCTTTACTGCTGCTGTCTTAAGTTTCTGTTAGTTCTTTGGGTGTTTTTTCCTTTTATGATATTAAACAAATGCTCCGTCGTATTCAGCTTAGGTGGTTGTCATAACCATTGCAGAACATTCTCTGTGTTCTCTCTCTGTCTGAATTGGTATAGGAGTATGCTTTGGGTCTTTTATCTACATTATTATGTACCATCCAATAAGCTTTTACACATATGCTGATAATAGCAGATAATATAGCACTATACTGTACACTCAAAATTCCTTTTTTTCAATTTTTATAAAAATTCTAATGTTTTGTTTCATAAGCAGTTAATTTCCTTCTGCATTTTGAGTTCCCCTTTCATCATTGTGGTACAATCTGGGCTTTCTTTCATCTTTGTCAACATTCACAGTATGTTGTTTCAGGACATTTTTCAGACCTTTTGTCAAATTCTAATCATGTCTTCTGGTTTTTGAGGCTTAGACATGGATTCACTCTTATGGTAAACTGTACTCTAATGAAGTCTTTTCTTGATTGTTGACTTTGACACAGATTTACCTATCTCCTGCAGGATGTACTTTATCTGGTCAACTGTTATATAGGGGTTTTTCTTTAACAGACAAGAAATTCTTCTGTTATCTACTGCAGTTGTTCTGTGGGTTTCCAGGCCTTTAATTGTTCTTAAGTTCACTGATGCCTTCTTTCCTTTCAAAATGTATAAATAGTTAATTTGACCATGCCTAATGTATTTGCTATCTCTTAATCTGCTTATACAAACCTGACTCCAAAAAAGTTGGGACACTGTACAAATTGTAAATAAAAAAGGAATGAATAATTTACAAATCTCATAAACATATTTTATTCACAATAGAATATATATATATATATAACATATCAAATGTTGAAAGTGAGACATTTTGAAATGTCATGCCAAATATTGGCTCATTTTGGATTTCATGATAGCAACACATTCCCAAAAAGGTTCGTACAGGTAGCAATAAGAGGATGGAAAAGTTAAATATACATATAAGGAACAGCTGGAGGACCAATTTGCAACTTATTAGGTCAATTCGCAACATGATTGGGTATAAAAAGAGCCTCTCAGAGTGGCAGCGTCTCTCAGAAGCCAAGATGGGAAGAGGATCATCAATTCCCCCAATGCTGCGGTGAAAAATAGTGGAGCAATATCAGAAAGGAGTTTCTCAGAGAAAAATTGCAAAGAGTTTGATGTTATCATCATCTACAGTGCATAATATCATCCAAAAATTCAGAGAATCTAGAACAATCTCTGTGCGTAAAGGTTAAGGCCGGAAACCATACTGGATGCCCGTGATCTTCGGGCCCTTAGACAGCACTGCATCACATACAGGAATGCTACTGTAATGGAAATCGCAACACAGGCTCAGGAATACTTCCAGAAAACATTGTCGGTGAACACAATCCACCGTGCCATTCGCCGTTGCTGGCTAAAACTCTATAGGTCAAAAAAGAAGCCATATCTTAACATGATCCAGAAACGCAGGCATTTTCTCTGGGCCAAAGCTCATTTAAAATGGACTGTGGCAAAGTGGAAAACTGTTCTGTGGTCAGACAAATCAATATTTGAAGTTCTTTTTGGAAAACTGGGACGCCATGTCATCCGGACTAAAGAGGATAAGGACAACCCAAGTTGTTATCAGCGCTCAGTTCAGAAGCCTGCATCTCTGATGGTATGGGGTTGCATGAGTGCGTGTGGCATGGGCAGCTTACACATCTGGAAAGGCACCATCAATGCTAAAAGGTATATCCAAGTTCTAGAATAACATATGCTACCATCCAGACGTCATCTCTTTCAGGGAAGACCTTGCATTTTCCAAAATGACAATACCAGACCACATACTGCATCAATTACAACATCATGGCTGCGTAGAAGAAGGATCCGGGTACTGAAATGGCCAGCCTGCAGTCCAGATCTTTCACCCATAGAAAACATTTGGCGCATCATAAAGAGGAAGATGCGACAAAGAAGACCTACGACAGTTGAGCAACTAGAAGCCTGTATTAGACAAGAATGGGACAACATTCCTATTCCTAAACTTGAGCAACTTGTCTCCTCAGTCCCCAGATGTTTGCAGACTGTTATATAAGGAAGAGGGGATGCCACGCAGTGGTAAACATGGCCTTGTCCCAACTTTTTTGAGATGTGTTGATGCCATGAAATTTTAAATCAACTTATTTTTCCCTTAAAGCGATACATTTTCTCAGTTTAAACATTTGAAATGTCATCTATGTTGTATTCTGAATAAAATATTTAAATTTGAAACTTCCACATCATTGCATTCTGTTTTTATTCACAATTTGTACAGTGTCCCAACTTTTTTGGAATCGGGTTTGTAAATCGATTTTATATGCAATGGCATATGATAAAGCTTTCCAACATGTCCAGTGAATTGGCTGACACATAAAACAATTATAAAATAGCAGTTCCTTGTGAGATATACTTGTACATAATCACCTAAGTACAATAGAAATCTTTTTTTGTCCTCTGTGTACCTGTCACACAATTTTCACATTTTTCAGCTGTTGGTACACGGCTAAATATTTTTCTTGCTGTAGAAGTGAGTCAAACTTTCACGTCTACCTGTATGCGCTCACTTTTACCAATTAGTTGTAATTTTATGGTTTTTAAATGAGCTGTGTTGGCAACACACTTTATATTATGAGTGATTAATATAGTTAAGCAACATACTTTGAGTTTGCTTTAGCTTACACACACACATTACACATAACTTTAATAAAAGACTGATAAATGAGGTCCATTCAGATTACATGGAACCAGTTTATGCACTTTTATACAGACATTAGTTACACCTAATTGTTTATGTAATAGATACTATATTTATATCAAATATTGTTTAGTACACTGTATTTTGCTGCTGTTGATTATCTACTGC
>JAAIIK010000038.1:2071577-2093005 GCA_014706435.1 Silurus glanis
TATATATATAAAATAAGATATAGAGAGTACTTCTTGTATAATATCTTTAGCAAAATTAACTGCTCTCAGAAGGTATTTTTTTTATGCTTTAACATCTTTTACCATTTGGCCAGGCAATTTTACATTCATCTGTTTGTATCAACACGACACCACTTGTATCTTTCAGGCAGTGAGCTGTAAATATGCTCTTGTTGCTAGAGGCAAAGTATTGATATTGGTTATTGTAGCTACATAAAACCTTTTTCTTAACAGAAACATTGAGTTAATGCTTTCTCTGATGTCTGATGTTTTCATCCTAAAAGCTTTCACTGTGAGAATGTAACCTGTACCTTTGAACCTATTTTATACAGTCACAGACATTTTAACATTTATTTAATTCAACAACTGTGAGTTTGCAGGTACACAGGTTTTCTGTTATTTTCCTTAGTAAAAGAAACATAAAAATTCTCCTATACTGCCTGGCAAAAAAAAAGTCACACACACTAATATTTCTTTGGACAGCATTTTGCTTTGATTACACCATGCATTTACCATGCCATTGTTTTTATAAGCTTATGCAATGTCATAAAATGTATATCTTTCCAGAACGGCATAAATATTTTTTATTATATTGTACTGATGATGGGAAAGTCAGACCACTGTATAAAGCAAATATTCTAAGTAAAGTTAAGGTCTGTATTCTGTGGTGACTAATCCATGTGTGAAAATAATGTCTCATGGTCTCATGCTTTCACAAATGAAGCTTGATGAATCCTGGCACTGTCATCATGGACAACGCCTGTGCATATTTTATTCACTTTTGCTGAAACCAGACCTGACCAACTAAAGCAACCCCAGATCATAACACTGCCCCACAGTCCTGTACACTGATTGTATAGTAAGCATTAGACATGATGTGTTAATCCGCCTCTCATCTTACCCTGATGCGTCCATCACTCTTGAACACATAAATTTAGACTCATAAACCCACATGACCTTTTTCCTTTGCTCCAGAGTAAATTTTTTATGCTCTCTAGCAAATTAAAGCCTTTTTTTCAATTAGCCTTACTGATAAGTAGTTTTCTTAAGGCTACACAGCTGTTTAGTGCCATTGCCTCGAGTTCTCTTTGCACTGCGCATGTGGAAATGCTCTTAATGTAACTATTAAACATAGCAGTGAGTTCTAATATTGTTTTTGTATGATTTGTTTTCACCAAATGTTCTAGTGATCTCTGATCACAATAATTAATTTTTTTCCTTGAAGATGATGGTTTACATACACCGTAGTATCCAATCCAGCTGTTTTTTTGGCCAGGCATGGTAGGTAGTAATTGCCCATTAAATGTGTTAGACCAAAACTAGTTTGAAGAATACTGGGTAGGAAAGTGAAATTTCAAGTTTAGATTAGTGGATAAGAGGTCAGATTATTTAGGTTATTAAGCAAACATAGGCAAAGGGTAAATCTTAAGCTGTTTAAAGATCAGGCTTTTAGGATGTGTTGAGGCCAAACTGAATCATGTTGAAAGTAGCATCATGTTGTTGGGTGATTTTCTACAGCATTGTCCGGAGAAATAGTCAGTGCTTTTTTTTGCCAATTGGGCAGCGTCACCCACTCTGTACTGCCAGAAAGCTTTACACATTGAAAATAAAATAGTCTACAATTAATAGAATCCCATGGTATCAAACTTAGCTTCCAATCCCTGGAAAGAACTCTCCTAACTATCAGCTCTAAAGAATTCGAAACAAGACAGATGAAGCAGAGGAGCCTCATTTATATACCAACAGCTTCAAACTTCAGGCCAACAACACGGTGGATGGACCTGAAATGTTGGATGTTTACGTGGCGGAAATGGGCTTCCATAGATTCAAGCCAAAGAAAAAGACAGAAAGTTTTCAAAGTTTGGGATCATTTCAAACTAAAACATAAAGAAACAGTGCGTTTCCTTTTTTTGAGGAATTTAATTTATTTTTAGATTTTTATTTATGATTTTTTTTATGTATATATTTGTATTTGCATTTTGATGTAATATGGCAATTGAATACACTAACCCAGCCATTAGGGTTGCACAAGCCAGTGCACTCTTAGTGCCGGTCCCAAGCCCGGATAAATGGGGAGGGTTGCGTTAGGAAGGGCATCCAGCGTAAAACGTGCCAAATCAAATATGCGGGTCACGATTAAGAATTTCATACCGGATCGGTCGAGGCCCGGGTTAACAACGACCGCCACAGGTATCGTTAGCCGACAGGGTACCGGTGGAAATTGGGCTACTGTTGGCCGAAGGAGGAGAAGGAGAGGAGGAAGACGTCTACAGAGACGGCAGGGAATGGAGAAGTGTAGGAGAGTGGAGGTTCGGGTTGGTACTTTAAATGTTGGCACTATGACTGGTAAAGGGAGAGAGTTAGCTGATATGATGGAGAGGAGAAAGGTAGATATGTTGTGTGTTCAGGAGACCAAGTGGAAAGGGAGTAAGGCCAGAAACATTGGAGGTGGGTTTAAACTGTTCTATTATGGTGTGGATGGAAAGAGAAATGGTGTAGGGGTGATTCTGAAGGAAGAGTACAGTAAGAGTGTAGTGGAGGTGAAGAGAGTTTCTGATAGGGTGTTGATCGTGAAGGTGGAAGTTGAAGGGATGATGATAAATGTCATCAGTGCCTATGCTCCACAAGTCGGCTGTGAGATGGAGGAGAAGGAAAGATTCTGGAGTGAATTAGATGAAGTGGTAGATGGTGTACCTAGGAATGAACGATTGGTGATTGGGGCAGACTTTAATGGACATGTAGGTGAAGGGAACAGAGGTGATGAGGAGGTGATGGGTAGGTATGGCCTTAAGGAGAGAAATGTGGAAGGGCAGATGGTGGTAGATTTTGCTAAAAGGATGGAAATGGCAGTGGTGAACACGTATTTTAAGAAGAAGGAGGATCATAGGGTGACCTATAAGAGTGGAGGAAGGTGCACACAGGTGGACTATGTTCTATGTAGGAGATGCAACCTGAAGGAGATTGGAGACTGTAAGGTGTTGGCAGGGGACAGTGTAGCTAGACAGCATCGGATGGTGGTCTGTAGGATGGTTTTGGAGGCGAAGAAGAAGAGGAGGAGAGTAAGGACTGAAAGAAGAATAAGATGGTGGAAACTGAAGGAGGAAGACTGTAGTGTGAGGTTCAGGGAAGAGGTCAGACAGGGGCTTTGTGGGGGTGAAAAGGTGCTGGATGATTGGGAAACTACTGCAGGAGTGATGAGGGAGGCAGCTAGAAAAGTACTTGGTGTGACATCTGGAAATAGAAAGGAAGAGAAAGAGACGTGGTGGTGGAATGTGGAAGTGCAGGAGAGCATTAGGGGAAAGAGGTTAACAAAACAGAAGTGGGATCGACAGGGTGATGAGAAAAGTAGGCAGGAGTACAAGGAGATGCGGCAGCAGGTAAAGAGGGATGTGGCGAAAGCCAAGGAAAAGGCATACGAGGAGCTGTATGATAGGTTGAACACTAAGGAAGGAGAAAAGGATTTGTACCGATTGGCCAGGCAGAGAGATCGAGCTGGGAAGGATGTGTTGCAAGTTAGAGCAATAAAGGATGGAGATGGAAATGTGTTGACTAGTGAGGAGAGTGTGTTGAGAAGATGGAGGGAGTATTTTGAGCAGCTGATGAACGAGGAAAATGAGAGAGAGAGAAGGTTGGATGATGTGGAGTTGGTAAAGCAGGAAGTGGATAGGATTAGTAAGGAGGAAGTGAGAGCAGCGATTAAGAGGATGAAGAGTGGAAAGTCGGTTGGACCAGATGACATACCGGTAGAAGCATGGAGATGTTTAGGAGAGATGGCAGTGGAGTTTTTAACCAGATTGTTTAACAGGATTTTGGAAGGTGAGAGGATGCCTGAGGAATGGAGAAGGAGTGTGCTGGTACCGATCTTTAAGAATAAGGGAGATGTGCAGACCTGCAGTAACTACAGGGGAATTAAGTTGATCAGTCACACCATGAAGTTATGGGAAAGAGTAGTGGAAGCCAGGCTGAGAGAAGAGGTGACCATCTGTGAGCAACAGTATGGTTTCATGCCGAGGAAGAGCACCACAGATGCCTTATTTGCTTTGAGAACGTTGATGGAGAAGTATAGAGAAGGACAGAAGGAGCTGCATTGTGTATTTGTGGATTTAGAGAAAGCGTACGACAGAGTGCCAAGAGAGGAGTTGTGGTATTGTATGAGGAAGTCAGGTGTGTCAGAGAAGTATGTGAGGGTGGTGCAGGACATGTATGAGGACAGTGTGACAGCAGTGAAGTGTGCAGTAGGAACGACAGACTGGTTCAAGGTGAAGGTTGGACTGCATCAAGGATCGGCCCTGAGCCCTTTCCTGTTTGCAGTGGTGATGGACAGGTTGACGGACGAGGTCAGACAGGAGTCTCCCTGGACTATGATGTTTGCGGATGATATTGTGATTTGTGGTGAGAGTAGTGAGCAGGTTGAGAAGAGCCTGGAGAGGTGGAGGTACACGCTGGAGAGAAGGGGAATGAAAGTCAGTAGGAGTAAGACAGAGTACATGTGTGTGAATGAGAGTGAGGGAAGTGGAGTGGTGCGGTTGCAGGGAGAAGAGGTGGAGAAGGTGGAGGAGTTCAGGTACCTGGGGTCAACAGTGCAAAGTAATGGAGAGTGTGTTAGGGAAGTAAAGAAAAGAGTACAGGCAGGGTGGAGTGGGTGGAGAAGAGTGACAGGAGTGATTTGTGATAGTAGAGTATCTGCAAGAATGAAAGGAAAAGTTTATAGGACTGTGGTGAGACCTGCGATGTTGTATGGTTTAGAGACAGTGGCATTGAGTAAAAGGCAGGAGGCAGAGCTGGAGGTAGCAGAGCTGAAGATGTTAAGGTTTTCGTTGGGAGTGACGAGGATGGACAAGATTAGAAATGAGTTTATTAGAGGGACAGCACATGTTGGACGTTTTGGTGACAAGGTGAGGGAGGCGAGATTGAGATGGTTTGGACATGTGCAGAGGAGGGACATGGGGTATATTGGTAGGAGAATGCTGAGGATGGAGCCACCAGGTAGGAGGAAAAGAGGAAGACCAAGAAGGAGGTTCATGGATGTGGTGAGAGAAGACATGCAGGTAGTTGGTGTAAAAGAGGCAGATGTAGAGGACAGGGTGGTATGGAGACGGATGATCCGCTGTGGCGACCCCTAATGGGAGCAGCCGAAAGAAAAAGAAGAAGATGGCAATTGAATACACTAAATGGGTTTAGTATTCACAGATATTCGTTTATGCAGTTTTAGCAACAATGTAAATTTTTCTGAAACAAATTACTTTTTGTTTAAGACATGTCTTATTTTCTTTTGTATCTTTAGTATTGCTCTTTAATTAAAATAAAAAAAATGTACATCTCATCCAATTACTCGATTAAACGATGGAATAATCGGCAGAATACTTGAGTACTAAAATAATCGATAGCTACAGCCCTAGTACTTACTGTAGGATAAGATGATGGTTCCAAACAGATAGCAATTCTAGACGAAAGCCTTTTTAGACTTGCAAAATAATTCAAGCTTGAGGAGACGGTTAATCTTCTAAGAGAACGACCTTACACATACTGCTACAGTTACAGTGGAGTTGTTCAAAACTATAATGTCTTACATTTCCCCAATTCAAGCCCAGATCTTAATCTCATTGCAGCAAGACCAAAAACTGCTGTGAAATACAATTTTCTTGTGAAATACAATGTATCTAAGCAAGGCACTGGACATGGTGGACACTGGACGCTGCTTACACTATATTATGTAGTTGATATGAACTAAGTGAGTTCCATTAGTGGAACTTAAGTTCATTCACAACTACACCCAGTTTGCACCATACCAGTTGTAATTTGAATAATTGTCTGTAAAACTACAGATGCCATTAAAAAAAAAAAAAAAAAAAAAAAGAAATATATATATATATATAGTAAATCATGTAAATAAAAGAAACCCAATTCATATTAATTACCGTTTATCAGTTCTTCATTTTTTTATTTATTTTATTAATCAAGAAGGTAAATTTTTTTCAGCGTTTTTTTAGAAATAGAAAGTAATTTGTGACCACAGTAGGCACAAGCCTTCACAATGATTTTAAAATACAAAAGTTGTTTTCAACTTTTTATTTTAAAGACAGATGTTGACCTGAGAAGTTACAAATTGTGTTAAATGACCAGAGTGGAAGCGTTCTGAAGAACTAGAACTGCCTAGTTACTTCTAAATGCTGCAAACAAGGAAAATAGAAAAAAGTAATACACTGCACCCACGTAACAAATGTTCAGTATGCCTATGATTAAGAACAGCATGTGAACCGCCATGGTTCACATCTACAGGTCAAGCAACCCAGAGGATTCGGGCAGCTAAAAAACAGCGACAGGACAAAGTTTGACAATTTCCAAAAGCAGCATTCAAAATCTCATTTTAATTTGTATATTTACTCCATAAACATTATTACAAAACTCAGCAAGTTACCAATATTACATTGTCACCATACAGGCGGGTTCACAAATATTTAAAACTTTTGCAACAGTTACAACATAAACCAAAAAATACTAGAATAATTTACATGAAAAAATCTATAAAACAGCAAGTAGTTCACAAATTAGATTTCGTCTTCATTTTTCTTATGTATTTGTGTTTTTCACAATAACACAATACTCCCACAACAAGTTAAATTTTGTTGTACAAAACTCCCAACAAAAATGTCGATTTTTTTTTTTAGGTTACTTGACATTTTGGTTTTTAAAACCAGAAAATTTTGTATTATCCATCCTTTTCACTGCCTGCATAGGCACAAAAAAGGTTACTCACACATACTAATACTTCACAGCACTTTCTAAGAAAAATATACACTTACAAAATATGTTACAAATTGGCACAGAGAAAAATATACAGTGTTTTTTGTTGTGTCAAGAGTTTGTTAAGAATCCCTCTGATATCAGCTCTAGACAATATTTATAAAGCTCAATAATTTTTTCAAAAGTAATCCAATTAACGTCAAATAATTAATGGTGTGGATACATCAAACATAACCATATATTATACATTCATAAAGAGAGGATTAGGGTTTTCATTTGTTTATAACTATATACATTACGATATAGTCATATTAGGGAGGAGAACTTTTGCTTTCTTAGCACCAGTAAGAAGAGGCAGCTTAACAGTGGCACACTGTAAATCTCAAAGAAGTACATTCAATTGAAAATAGGCAGAAATGAAAGAAGGCAGGCAAGAGGGCATGACAGCCCATGTGCAGTTTTTTCTACCACCAGCATGTCCTGGTCCCTAATTATGGCATGCTAAACAGAATGAAGAGAGGCAAAAGGACACAGAGCAAAACTGAGCAAAAAAACTCTTATGTTGAAATGTTGCAGTAATGAGTGAACATACTTTTAATCATTAAGGCATTTTCCATGTCAATTGTCCTTCTCAATATTTTCTATAATATTCGTTTTTTTAATCAAATGAGAATAAATACAACATGCACATATATTTACCAGCAACTTTAATAACATTCATGTCATTGTCCAATCATGTGATAGCAGTGCAATGCATTCAAATATGAAGAAGTCAAAAGCTTCAAAAACATCAGAATGGTTAAAAATGTGATCTTAGTGACTTTGTGGCTTTTTGGTGCCTAGTATTTCAGATACTGCAGAATCCCCTGGGATTTTGTATTATGTGAACAGTAAATGAAGCTCTTGAGCTGTATGATTTTATGCATTGTGCTGCTGCAACAACTGACTGCATAACTGCATGGACGTGCAAGAATACATGCATTCCTATTAAAGTGGCTGGTGAATGGTAAACGGAAAATTCAAGGTCAGTGTTTGATTCCATACTTTCCCCAACTTACAAATGACTGAATAGGTCTGTACATATGTAGAACTAAACGAAATCACCAAATGCAGCATTTCCTATGCAGAGTAAATTTCTTGACCTTCATAGATGTTAACAAGTGTGACCTGTTTTCAGCATTTATGAGCAGAACCTTCACAGCTGAAATTCCAGACCAAGCCACATTATATACCTACTGCACAATTTTCCCATTCACATATACAACATGCAGGTAGTAACTGCACTGTACTTCAGTAATCACCAGAAAAAACTGTAAGGGTTAAATATATTTCAGGTACAAGTGCATGTGTTTATGTACAATATATATGGATGATCATGACCAAGTTAATTACTGAATGTTGACATTATTTCACCGGTTAATGTGTTCGATATGTTAAATGCAATGTGGGGAAAAATCTCATACACTCACAATCATAGAAGTATTTGGACACCATTGTATTCCACTACCAGGTGCATTTGAGGTTTGTAAGACATTTAAGATCCACAAATTTTAAATGTACAGAGGGTTTCACTTGGACTTTCAGTCCATGCAAACTTTCAGCTTTCATTCAAGGCATTTCACAAAATATTGCATTATATATTCAATATTGTATCCAGTTAGGAATTACAGCCATTTTATTACACAGTCCCTCCAATTAATTACTTAAGAGTAATTGGACACTTGATGATATGAAGTTTGTTATTTCACTCCAAGTAAGTTCATTCCAATTTTCATTATATGGTCCAAAGTAGTGTTGCTGCAACACTCATGAACAGAAAGTTCAGATTAGTCTTTGCTATAAAACATCTATTAAAAGAAGCCTGTTCAGTTCTTAAATAATTCTTTGGACAGATATAACCAAGATTATTAGAATTATGTAAAGAGAGAACATTAAAGAAAGGAAATCAAGGGCTCAAGGGCACTATTTTTATCTGCCAAACATGGAGGCAGTGTTATGGCATGGGCTTGTATTGCTGCCCGTGGAACTGGGTCACTGGTGTTTATTGATGATGAAATCTGAAGCGTATAGAGCTATAATTTCTGCTTAGATTCAGTAAAGATAAATAAAGACCCAAAGCATAATGTGAACCCAAGAGTTTCTTAAGGTTTCTTAAGAGTTTAAAAGGAATGCTCTCAAATGGCTGATACAGACATCTGACCTCAACCCAATTGGACATGCTTTCCATTTACTGAAAACACAGCTGAAGGCAGAAAGAGACACAAACAAGCAGGCAACTGAAGGCAACTGCAGTAAAGACATGCAAAAGCAATTCAATTTGGTGATGTCCATGGTTTCCAGACTTCAGTTTGTCAAAGAATGCAAATGATTTGGCCCTCACGTATTTAAAATTGTTACATTGTCTAATTACTTTTGAGTCTGTAAAAATGGAGAGAGTATAAAAAAGAAACACTGTAATTCCTAGACGTTTGCAATATGTTTTGTTAAACATTTTGATTTCTTAATTTCAAATAAATGGTTGCGGTGACCTTAAAAGTATACAAACAAATCCAACTTGTGGTAGAAGTTAATGATCTTCAAATACCACCAACTATCAACAAATTAGGGCAAAAAGCATGTCCTCACACATTTCAACTAATACTGTTTTCTAAATAATACTCTTTCACTTTATTACCTGAAATAAAATAAGTATGCATTTTAAAATAAAGATCAAATTGTATTTTCAACCAGTCACTGCTAGCTTTCAGTTTTGTAGGTTAACTGGATATAAAACAGCTTGTTTTGTTCAACAATATAATAAAAAGACACAGGGATCCATGCATGCACATTCACACCTTGGAGCAAGTTAGTATCACCAATCTACCTACCTGCATGTTATTGAAAATCAGAAAACCCACACAGACAGTAACCCATGCACAGACATAACCCCAGGACCTTTGGGTTGTGTAGCAGCAAAGCTAGCCACTATGCTATTGTACCACCATTTGAGCTAAATATTTTTAAGAAAGTCTGACTGATAAGTTTATTGTCTCGACAGAACAATTTCCTACCACATAATTATGTGAAAATTAAGTTTTTATCTGAAGATAACTAGAATGTAATAAATGGATGGCTGCAGAATCTTCATAAATCAATGCTTATAAGCTTTCATATTAAGTTTGTTAGCTAGGTAGTTTCCGAAGCAGAATCTAAATACCAAATATTTTAATCATTCAGTTAGATTTTCATAGAGATTTCTTAACCTGCATTAAAGGCATGAAGAAACTTGAATTTTCCCAAAATATTCCTTTTAAATTAAGCACTCCCTTAAATAGCTACAACCATGCATTCCCATAAATTTCATTCATTACCATGCTCATCCTTTAATATCAGTGTGGTGTCCTTGTCTAACTAGAAGTGACAGTGTCCATATCTTCTGTGCTTTTCATCATTCCTTGTTTGTCTTTATTTTCAAAAGCCACATAATGCTGAGGTAAATTTATTTTGGCAAGTCAGTGGAAAAAAAAAAAAGAGGATAGTTCAGTCTTGTTTTGGTTACGTGAGTGGCCATGTCAGCTGCAGGTGCTCTTCACAATATAGGATCCCAAAAAGAAAAAAAGAATAATCTGGAATGTTAACTCACAGTCTTGAAAGGGTACGCCCAAAATTCTCATGAAAAGTAAATTCAACAGCCAGTGTTTATAATGATAATAAATTTGCACAGATATTACATTTGGCACATTGATCTTTAGAATTCATGTCGTCATTAAATAGTGCATTTCTGTACAGGGTCACCCAAAAAAGTGAGTTTCCATGGCTTAGAAATGTCCCTCTAAGATAAGTTCCAGTAATACTCCTGTAAAAGCATAGTAAAAGCATTAGAATAAAATTATGATTCCATGCCATTGGTAAGAAAAATAGGACAAAATGTTAATCTGATATGTCTTTGATACAAAATGGTCCCAATATGTGCTAGTGATGTTTTTAGGGCCTACAAAGGATGTTGCTTATCCAAGATAGCAGGATGAGCATTTCGATTTTAAAAAGTCAGGCAGTATGAGGGTGAGGGCAAGATGAGGTCATCCTGTTTATGCATACAAAATGTAATAAGGGAGCTTACTTTACACAACACAAAATTTTTTTTTATCCAAATAGCTACGTTTCAAACAAAGAAGTATAACACAAAGTTAGGGTAGTAAATTTCACTTTAAAAAAATGGCTCCCGAGAAGACACGTTGCATTAATTTAGGACTTTTGTTTAACTTCAGACAAAAAGAACCAAAACAACTACAAGGAAAAAATTGCAAAAGCATGAAAAAAATGCAGCCATGGTAGGTTAAAATCTCAATCAAGCCTTGCACAATCACTCAATAGGTAGTTTGTAAGTACATATAATTTCTCATGCAAGATATCTATATCTTCTTCAAAGGGCCAAAATAAGGAGGGTGGGCCAAGGGTAATTTCCATGCATCTCTGGCTTTGAGTCAGTGCAGGTATACCAGGGATTGAGGGCTGAGCAGGAGGTTTGGGAAAGTGAGGAACGTGCATCAGCAGCTAGTTACAAAATATTACCTCAGTTTTTCAAATGAGGTCATCAATGCTATGTCCTTATTTGGGTCAGCCCTCTTGCCTTTAAGGTTTTCGATCCGAGGGAATTTTGCGCTGGTTTTGTGACGATACATCTTTTTGTGTGCAGGTCCATTTATGCCTGGTACCCCAAGATTAGACTTATCGAACATGTTACAGCCCAAAGCTAACTGGGGTAAAAGTGGATGAGAGGCATTGAACTTTGCTTGATTTTTTCCACATTTCCCCCCTCCTTTCTTGCCTTTTGTACCTTCAGCAGACACAGCACCTTTTTTCCTGGGCTCTGACGAGGTTCCTGCCAGGATTTTGAGAGTCTTTAGCTTTAGACTATTTGCCTCTGAGGGTAAACACATGTCTGTTGCAGGGCCCCATATTGGCTCAATTGAGGTCATCATGAAACGCTGCACTTCAGCCATCCCTGACACTATGTTAGAAAGGATGTTGGATGGCTCTTCAAACTCTCGCTGGTCATCCGTGCAACTGTTGGCCTCTGACCAGCCCATTCCTGGCCAGTCCTCAGAGCTGCTATCTGTCAGCTGGTGTGTCATACACTTTGAATCCCCATTCTGGCCTTTAGTCTTTTCATCCAGTAAGGCTTTTAGTTTTTTGGATGCACGTGAATTCTGTCGTGGGGTCTTGACCTTCTCTCCCTTTGCAGCTTTTGGTTTGGTTGCTTTGCTTTTTTTACCATTTTGTCCTGAAGTTTGCTTGTTGCTGCTTTTCTTCTTTGAGCCTTTTTTGCCACTGATCATGTCAGCCCCTTGCTCATCAAAATCAGTTTCATTCTTGGACTTAGTTTCCAGGCTTACATGGTTGTCATTATTAGAACTGTGCAACTGATACTTGTGATTATCTACTGCAAATCCAGTCAGGTGTTCTTGGTGTTCTACCGTGTTGCAATTCCATTTCACCTCTTGAGCACCCTCCAATGTAATCTCAGACCCATTCTGGATAACTTTGGGATTTCCTAATCGCTTCAACTCTTGCCATGTGACCTGCGGAGACAAGTTAGGTGTTTCAGGAGGTGAGAGCTCTGACAGTGATGCATGTCTGAATTTATCAGGAGTGAAGTTTGAGATATCTAGTAAGTCTGTTGACTCCCTTAGTGGGGTGATTGCATCAATGCTCTGCTGAATCACCAGTTTTGGACTACAGTGGGCAAGAAAGTTCTCGTTCACATCATTCTCGCTATCTTTCTCACAAGACTTGAGACTTAGAGAGCTGTAATTGCTGGATGTAGCTGACAACGAGCCAACCGAGTCGAAACTGATGAGCCGTCCATTGTCACTGTGCAGTGTCCCTCTTTGAAACTGTAGCTGGCCTTCCATACTGGGAACCTGACATGCTTGAAAATCTGAATCAGGTGGCAGTGCCTGCTCAGGCATGTAATTTTTTTCATAAAGCATTCTGTTAGTATCCAGCCCCAACTGACTGTACCCTGTAACTGTAAGGTTCTCTGAGATTGGCAAAGGCATGGGATTAGGGAAGTTGTTAGGCAAGACTGTTGTCTCAGGGATATCAGTAGTGAACTGCTGATTCGGGTCAAGCTGGGTGTGCCACATTTGGGTGAGACTGGGGCAGTTCTGAGGAGACTGCTGGAGCTCTGATTCAGAGGGTGGGGAGAGTACACAGCTTTGGGCTAGCTGAAGACTAGCAAATTGCTGCTCTTCCAGAGAGAGACCCAGAGATTGCTGCCTAGGGTTCTGCTGAGAAAAAAAAGAGCCACCAGAACCACCCAAGGAGTCTGAGGCTTCCAACAATGTCTGCAAATAGCCTCCAGGGATAACAGACATACCTGTTGCCACATCATCAGATGATGTAGCTTTGTTATAGGAGCAGGTGTTAGACATGAAAACTATTTTTTCGGTGGTCTCAGCTGTTTGACTCTGAGGACTGTGTGCAGCAGAGTTGATCTCAGTTTCATTTCCACCCCCTACAATGTCCTTATTTTCTGTCACAGCACAAGTATCAGTCTTGTTTGTCTGGCTTTCTCTATTCTCTTCAAATTTCTTCATTTTCTCTATTCTGAGCCTTGCTTCACTTTTAAATTTACGGATTTTGACCATTTTATTTCCTATTCTTCTCTCCTCTCTCTCCTGTGATCTGCTCTTTGGGGTAACAGTGTGTATAATGTCATCTGGGTCTAATGTACTTGAAGAACTTGGGTCTGATATTGGTAATGATTGTACTGTGGGAGCTGTCTCTTCTTTAGAGCCAGAATCCTGTCTCAGATCAGAGTAAGAGAAGCCATGCTTGTGGGGTGATTGTAGCACAGCTTGAATTCTCTGAATCCTAAGTCTGTTTGCTAGCTTGTGTTTCCGTTTGGGAGGGCTAGACCTAAACGGTCGATTCTGTCCATTAAGATGAAATTTGTGTTGATCTGCTGTGTGCAGTCTAAGCTGTTCTTCATGTTCCCTCTGTTTTCTCTGCCAGACATCCTTAAGAGGAGCTAGTTTTTCATATTTACTAATTGTGTTCTCATTTAAACTTACAGTCATGGCTGTTGGATCAGTTTTGCAGAGCTTTACACACATGTATTTTTCTCCTTTGAACCTGTTGATAATAATATATTTGATTATCACCGGTGGCTCTTTACGGGATGATTTTCTTCTCTTTTTAGGGCACCAATCATCATCCTCTTCCTGTCTTGGAGCAGAAGGTATCTGCTCACGCTTTTCATTGTTTTTTTCACTTTCAATAGAGTCAACATCATAAAGGTAGTCATCACTGTACCTGACTTTCCTTTTTGCTCTTAATCCATAGTTTAGAGGGTTGGAAGAGCAAATATTCTTTAGGGAAAATACATTTCTCTCTTTGCTCTCATTAAAAGTGTCAATGGAGTACCCAGTGCTAGAGCTGTCATCGCTATAGTCCTCCGAGTCTTCAGTTGAGTTGCTAGAATCAATAAAGTAGTTCATTTTTGGACTGTACTCAGATGCCCTCTCTAAAGAAATATAACTGCCGTTTTCTTTATGTTCATTTTCTAGTGCAAGTTCTTCAGGTTTAACTAAGAGGTCATCTTCACTCTTCTTTACCACACTACCCTCTGTCTTTGTGGCATTTACCAGGACACTGGGAAAAAAGTTAAATTGTGTTTCCTCCTGTAGGACATTTGTCTTTTCCCTCATATTGTCCTGGAAAGACTCATAGCGGATTTTCAATGAGCACATGTCACTGCTCAGGGCAGAATCATCATCGTCATCAAACATGTAGTTATCCACATCCTCCTCTGAGAAAAGGTTTACTGAGAGCTCATTTTTTGAGCATAAGTCTAGCAACTCCATTTTGCTCTCACTGATAAATGACTCGATGTATCCCCAGTCTTGGTTGGAACTGGGGAGCAGACCATCCTCTCCATTGCATTTGTCCAGCATTAAACCTTCATACATGTTTCTAGATGTCTGATCTTGGTCATTTTCCGTTTTATCTAAATTCTTTTTCTCTCCCATCTGGGATTTTGGCATGGGAAAGCTCAAAAGCTGGTCAGCCAGAAGCTGCTCGGAACAATTGCCTGTTTCATTGAGTCCCATGCACTGCATGGTAGAAATTGAGCAAGCATCGTATTCACGGTTCATGTCAGTCATTTTTAGGTTGATAATGGGCTCATTATCCAGTGCATCCTTGGTCTCAATGATACAGCCCAGGCAAGTGCGACTTTGCTGGATTAGACAGTCCTCGGTCATCCCAGATATGCCCATTGGTTCCATCATGGTGAGGAGTGGTTTATTAGTGTCTGCTGACAGGGACCAGGGATTTACATCCTTGGTAACACAAGCTGTGAGGGATATGGCACAACTGCTGGATTCATCAGTGGGCTGCTCAGGTGTCTCAGTTAGAGTCTGTGGTGAAGGTAGGCTTGGGAGACAGTACTCTCTTAATGCCAAAGCTACTCTGTGGCCATCTGAACCACCTCTTTGGGCACTCAATACGGCAACCGAGGAGGAGAGGGGGAAGGAGTTATCTGCAGCACCATACAGCTTTAGATTACCTTTCAGCTCACATGATCCTACACAAAGAAAGAAAAAATAATATCAGCACCACACATATTTGACCAAGAAATAACCATTTTTTTGATTAGCTTTATTTCACTCAAGTATCAACAATTAAGTCTATCATTGAATCGATATAAGGACACATTTCCTTGTATACTATATAGCCAAAAATATGTGGATATCTGGTCCTCTTTCCCACAAAGTAGCACTAAGTTGGAAGCAGTTGTCTGTAATGTCTTTTTTATATGCTTATACGTTACGATTTCTCTTCATTAAAACCGAGAAGACCAAACCTGTTCCAGCATGACAACTAGCACAAAGCAAGGTTCATACACACATTGTTTGCCAAGGTTGGAGTGAAAGATCTCAAGTGGCCTGCACAGAGGCCTGACCTCAACTCCATCTACACCCAGTAGCAGGATCTGACCTTACTAACGCTCATGTATATAAAAGCAAATACCCAAAGCCATGCTCCAAAATCTAATGGAAAACCTTCCCAGAAGTGTGGAAGTTATTATAAAAGCAAAGGAGATTTAATCTGAATTTTGATGTTCATCCCAAGCACATATGAGTGTGATTCGTAGGCGTCTATATATATTTGGCCATATAATGTATATCAAGGGATGGAAGCTAGCTTATTCAAAGATATATACTTGTTTGCTTTGAATAATTTATCAGTATCAGCTGAAGCAGTGAACTCACATGCACACACACACACACACACACACACACACACACACACACACAAGATTGGTTCATTTTATAGGCTTAAAATTAATTATAAAGGGGCTATCCAGATTTGTTTGTTCTGCTGCACACCATTCTTTATGCAAATAGTTTTGCCAGAGACACTCTCTTGACTTTCCAGAGGTTTCAACATCTATTTTAAACTGTTCAATTTACCTGCTTGAGTTAAGATTGAAAATCAAAATTAAATTACTTGAGAGATTTCTTTAAAAGAAAAATGGAAAAAAGAAAAAGAAGATGTGATTTCTAATAAGCTATTTCTTGATAACGGATTTTTTTTTTCTCGCTTGAATGCACAGAAATATAGGATAGCATGGACTATAATGTAGCATTTAGAAGTGCTGCATAGTATGCTTATCACCTGAAATTACAGTGCCTTGTGGAATACTTTAAGGAGTAACTCATTTCAGTGCCACATGAGTACCACTCTTAAAGCCTATGCATGATTGCTAGAATGATTAGCTCTTGTTTTGTTTTTTTTTACCATATCAGCTCCTCCTACAAGGCTGAAACCAAGTATAAATTATTTAAAATGTTAAATTATTACAACATTAAATAATATAAATTCCAATAAATTTTAAATATTGATGTATGCTATATTTAAGGTGGCTCACTCTAAAACTGCAAAACAGACAGAAACAAATATGTAATATGTAAATGTATGGAGTTGACCTTACATGTCACCAGTGAAAGATGTGTCAAATAATGCAAATATAGCACTGCTATCTAGTCCTTTAACAGTTACATTCACTGTGGAACATAATATAGATTATGACACATTATGTCCACTTTGTCTCTATAAATAAACAAGATATACAGGCAAACACGTTTGCACTTAGAATGCTAGTAGTAAGTTAATAGAATCCAACCTTTTATATTCTGACACTGGGTTAAAATTTCATTCAGGACAAATAATGTACTCCATTTTATTTTTCTAGACAATGGATTGCACTCCATGTTCGTGACAATTCGCTGCCTAATGTAACAGTTTTAGCTGTTATGTATTGGAATCGACTTTGCATGTTCGTCCAGAATCCTCAGCTGTTCCAACAGCCGATTGCTCCTCTTTCTGCCAAGCTGTGGAGCAGAGTATCACAGGGAGTTGACAGAAGCTCACTAATTGGTTCAGACACTAGAGGGTGAGAAGGAAGTAGCATCACATATTTTTTGCTTGCTCTAAAAAATCTGAAACATTTAATAGCATGCATACAAAATAACTAAATGTGTTTTACAAATAGTGGTCGTTTTTATTGTATGCACATCACTGTATGTTCTTCTCTTTTTTTTTTTTTTTCCATTCGCTAGGCAGCCATAAACCAGCATATGGGGTTATCCTGACTTTTGGCAATAGGTTACAATATCCTGAGCCTTCACTTCTTACATTTTTTTTTATGCTAATCACAGAGTAAGGTGAACAAACTAAACCTTGTTTCACTGTTAGGATTTAAGGGGTTCTAACTAAATACCCTCTCTAATGCCACACATGCTCGAAAACAAATATTGTTGGTTTATTGAAGTGGTCTGGACACAGGCTGGTGGAGGCATCCCCAGACATTTGCAATTTGTAGTCAGTCTCTAATCCCCAGTCCAGGTTTGGTTCCTGCCAGATAGCTCTGTGAATAAATGACCACATGCCTGCTTGTTTTGAATTGGCAGGATGAAGATTCTGGCTTTGTGTCCTTGTACTCAGAGAAGTTTCTCTTCCATTGATTTGAGACAGAGCTAAATTTTTAGCATGTCAAGACAACCGACAGGCTTTGAAAACCTTATAATATGGCGTTATAACAATCCCATGGTGAAATATTTACAACTGTGAATACATTCTGAGGATGTCAGAAGGAAATCTATAGCTGGTGCAAATTCAAATATGGCAATTTTCCAATAACTGTGCACCACAAAGTGAAGTGAAAGCCACAGTGAACTAACACCATTTTCATTTCTGACAGAGTCTCTCGGCCGTTCCCTCAACCAACACTGCAGAACACCAAAGCGCTTAAAGGTGTGTGTGTGTGTGTGTGTGTGTGTGTGTGTGTGTGTGTGTGTGGCAGCAAGCAACTACCAGCATTTGTTAAAACAGCTGTCAGTCTGGTCCGTAATGGCCCTTGGCATTTGTGAATTGTGGCGAAAAATCTATTTATCCGCACCAGATTTTGGTAATGAGCGCCAAGTAACTGCAGTATGATTCATCTCCTGAAAAAAGGCTCTGATCCAGAGTTCAATTGTTCTGTTTTTCACTTGGTCAGAGTGAAGACTTGCTCCAGTTCTTATCTTTGTGACTATGACAGAGGGATTGGCTCAGCTCTTAGCTCCAAATCCCTCTGCTGGAATCAAGTAGGGGGCTGCTCATGATAAAGTAAAGCCTGACAGGCTTATAGACATGGCGTAGAAACGCAACCTGCACTGGAGCACATCACTGTATAGCAAGTGAAAAAGGGATCCCGTAAATAAATGCTAAAACTAATGCCACATTTAGATAAATCCAGGCAGAAAAACGTGTAATGTCATGGTAGCTGTACAACTTTTCAATTTTTGTTCTTTATTCAACAAAAGAACACCATAATCAGCCATAATCATGCTGAAATGACATAATGCTAAAAATGTGTCTTTGGGCAATCAGATGAAAAAGAGTTAAACACTAATGGATTTAGAAGAAAAATAAAGTACCAGATATTGGATTTTTTTATGAAAAAAAAAAAAAAGTTTCCCCTTACCGGTCTGGTCCAATGCATTAGTCTGCATTGAATTCAAAGCCGGCACAATGAGACTGGTCTTCTTTAATACATCCATCAATGAGAGAGGGTGTTACTCCACTTGTGCATCATCTCCACTGTCCCACCTGAAGAAAGAGGCAAACAGAACTTGACATAATTTCTTAGTGAGCATTTGCACACTGTCATAGCTACACCTATTAAAGCTATTGGTAGAAAGTAATGAGTTTTTTTTTGTTTTTTTCGTATGCTGACCCGTGTAGTGATTTGACTCTGTGTCACGCACCTGAGTCAGTCACAGTAAATAGCTGCATCTACCATCACCAAGGAAACACAATCCAGCATGTTTCTCTCAATTGCAACTTGACATTATAGTTGTTAACCCCATGAACCTTGCAATGTAAATATAGATTTCAATTTATTATAAATAAAGTACTTGGGAGCAGACGCCTCCTAATGTGTCAAATTAACATGCACTGAAGGATCACGTGAACCATGGAGCTGATTTTCAGGTACACTAGGTTAAAGCCAAATGAGATTTTCAAGTAGAACTCTAGCCATTATATACAAAAAAAATAGGTCATGCATTATACAATGAGCAAAGGGAAGGATAAAAAAAGGAGATGAAGAGATTGTTCTTATAGAAAACGTGAGCAGGAGTTTATGAGCAGAGAAGTCAGCCACGGGGCTGAAATAATACAGTTTGCACTGTGCATTGTGTGTGCTGTCAGCGAAGGTTGCCTAAAGCGTTGGAGAGCAAAAGTGGCCCTCTGCAGTGGTGCAGTCATGCACACAATGTATTAAATGTCAGTTGAGGGATGTTGATTGCATGAAATAGCATCCCTCTGGCTTTTGCATTCAGCTAAAGAATAAACCAACAGCCAACAATGTGCCCCTGGCCCCCTAGCACAGGAAATCCTCCCATAATTGGCTTTGTGTTAAGCCTGTCTGTCACTCAAATATTTTTTTAATGCTGTGTTTATTTAACCTTTACTTAACTAGGATAGCCAATTAAGAACAAACTCATTTGAATGAATGAGTTATAAAATCAGTGCCTTGCCCTTCCGTCAGCAACCTTTAAAATGTACAGTTTAATGATAATTTATTAGACATGAATTTCACAGCCGTTACAAATGCCAAATCTATTTCAAAAGGTTTGTTTGGGGGGGATTCAGCTCGATAATAAAATGATGGCATCGAAAAGATGCTTATCTATATGAGACAAGTTAACAAAAGTCAATTGTGGGACCTCATTTCCAAGTCCAGGTAGAACAATAGATGAGAAACAATGTGGGCGCGAGTGGGCAATTCCCCAGCACTCAGAGTCTCACTGGGTCAGTGAGTAATTACCATGCTGCGTGTGGTAAGCCTCGTCTTTGGGCAGAAAGTCAATTAGGCTGTTTTGCATTTGTATTGCTTGTACAGGGGAAGTATACACTTAGGGATATTCACTAAGAGAGACAAACACACAGCAGAGAAATACAACAAAGCAAAGTTCTCGACTAAGAGAACAAGAGGCAGTGCTTATCGTTGATGACAGCAGGGACCACAAAGATTTAACTTTATATTGTTGTTTATTTTTGGCAATCAAGACCTAGGTTTTGCTTTGTTTTGTGTGCTGACCAATTATATGTTATATGTTAATTATATATGTTTTTAAATGTTAGTTTGGTATTAATACCACTATTTTGGACAACGTGATATGATGTCACAGTGCAAAATCACAGCAATATGAATGTGTGTATATATACATATATATATATATATATATATATATATATATATATATATATATAGCAGGATTAAATAAGACCATTAACGGTGAGAGCAGCTGATCTGAGTTCAAGAACCGTATTTGCGAGCATGGTCGTCAACAATGAGTGCGAGGTGCATGTGCTGGAAGGTATTTTCTGAGCACGAAGAGTTGATATAACCATGCGGAGAAACTGTCAGGTGTAAGAGCACTTCAGTTTTGTGAGCACTGAGATATGCAGGCTTCCTTTTACCAGGAAACATTTTGCTCTTGAGTCAAGGTGCATATTACAGTACCTTGCACTCATTTTTAACGACAATGATCTCTGGCACTGCTTTATGTCCTCTAGCTGCTTATCCTCATGCTTAAAGATGCTGTTTACACACCATAACATCTTAAACAGCAACTAATTACCTGCATATACAGGGCAAAATGTGCATAAATTGCTATTGATGTCATTACTGACTTCTAATGACCACATGAAAAATATTGTTAGCAGATGTTTGGTCAGCATCATCCAAAAATGTTGCATATAAAATGATCCTGATATTTAACAGAACAAGGAGCATGCAGAGGTTGAATAAAAGTGATGATGGCTAATCGTGCGATAGTGCACGAGTGCGCGCCTTAAACACAAAGCTAACAGGCCTGGACAGTGGTGTGATTCATTCAAGTGGACTCTGAACTCATTATCTACAAAGCCTGCCATTTAGACATCCAGGCGCATGAAACCCGCTCAGCCCTTCACATCCACATCTATAATTACCATCCCAGCTTCTTGTTCATTCATAGCTTTGCTCGTGTGACAAATAGTGTTTGAGTATCCCTGTCATCATACACATCTACAGTAGCACCAGCAGAGATGCATGAGAGAAAAGACAAGAAACGATAACAGGACTA
>JAAIIK010000038.1:2093405-2112126 GCA_014706435.1 Silurus glanis
ATATATATATATATATATAAAATCAACATATAGCCATTATTGTCTAAAATACTGCCAACAAAAGTGAGTACACCATAAGTGAACATGTCAAAACTGTCTTCATAATGTCAATTTGTTTGTGTGAGCACCATTGTTATCCAGCACTGCCTTACTCTTCCTGGGGATGGAATTAACCAGAGCTGCACAGGTTGTTGCTGGGATCCTCTTCCACTCCTCCATAAAGACATCACGGAGCTGCTGGATGTTAGACACATGGTGCTTCTCCACCTTCCGCATGAGGATGCACCACAGGTGTTCAATAGGGTTCAAATACTTGCCCTTTTCCACCATCACCTTCACCTTCAGCTTCCTCGCATGGTAGTTGTCATCTTGGCACTGTTTTTGGGGTTCTTATTATGTTAGAGGCCGTTTGGCCCAGTTTCTCAAGGGAGGGCGTCATGTTCTGCTTTGGAATGTCACAGTACAGGTTGGAATCCACTTTTCCCTCAATGAACCACAGCTCCCCAGTACCAGCAGCACTTATGCAGCCCCAGACCATGATGCTACCACCACCATGCTTAAATGTAGGCAAGACAAAATTGTATTGGTACTCCTCAACAAGGTGTCGCCACACATGCTGGACACCATCTGAGCCAAAGAAGTTTATCTTAGTTTCAACAAACCACAAGTCATGGTTCCAGTAATTCATGCTCTTGGACAGGTTGTCTGCAGCAAACTGTTTGAGGGGATTTCTTGTAAGCCAGATTCAGAAAAGGCTTCCTTCTGGGAAAATGGCCACCTCTAAAGCAATGCTGCAGCACTCATGCGTTTTCTGAAGCCAGCTTCTGCACCTGAGGCACAGCATGAGGACTCAACTTTTTTGATGGACCCTTGCGAGGCCTGTCCTGAGTGGAACCTGTTTGGAAAACCTCTGCATGAACCTGGCCACTTCTGTAACTCAGTTTCATTGTGTTACCGATCTTCTTATAGCCTGGGCCATCTTTGTGGAGAGCAACAATTCTAATTCTAATGCATGTGTTGAACATCCAGTGGTCAGTACGAGAGAATTGTACTCAAAGCACCGAATTTTAACTGCTCTAATACAAGATACACAAACTTGTATGTTCCTGTCAAGCAGACAAAAACATGAACATGATGAATAGGACATGTGGCTTTGCATGGTTACACGACATACAGCTGTTATCACTTAGCGTGTACTCATTTTGTTGCCAGTTATTTTGACAATAATGGCTGTATGTGATACCAAAATGGTTGCTGAACTGTGAGGGGTGTACTCACGTTTGTGAGATACTGTGTGTGTATATACCAGCTTATCATAATGCTTCTTTTTCCTTTTTCAAGCAGTAGTTGAGATTTGAAATACAACTACTTTGTATATGCTTTAGTGAGCAGAAAATCTTTTCTACCTGGTTTAACACTGCAGTGAGGTTTAATTGCCATAATAAAACAAGCGAATCGTTGTTGTGGGAACTTGTGATACAACATAAGTCTTGATTTTTCAGTTCCGAAGAATGCAAATCATGGGAGGGGAACCAAATCTGTGAACCAAGATAAAAAAATAAAGTCTGAAAATGTTGACTGTGTGGTTAGCCCCTACAAGGAAAACTGCTTGAATGCTTAAAATGTGGATTTCATAAAATAAAAAAAAAATAAAAAAATAGCACTGGTTTAGGGATAGTACTAATAAACAGCATTAAATTGCGTCCTTGAAAAGACAGTAAGACAAACGTACATGTGGTTGTGTATTATATTACAATTTTACAATTGTTATTTCCATTGGTGTCCTGATGACCTGATGTTATTGTCATTGTTATTGGCTGTCCATTTGATAAAAAAATACTGATGGCTCATTTAAAATTGCTTTTTACAGAGCAATCCTTAAGAAACACACAACAATACATATTACAATAATAGTATAATCAATCATTTATTTCTTTAATTTATGCATTAAAAAATCTCATTACAAATTACACATTACAAAAGTAAATCATTTTTCCTAAGTATCATGTACTTGGGAAAAAAAATCATGGCGTAATTAGAGGTCCTATTTCTTTTCCACTTTAGCGTAAGTAAATAACCCCAAACTTTGACAAAAGTTTAAACAAACAAAAGAAAATCAATATTAAAAAAACTGATGAAATGCAGTGTGCACTAATGAGCACACAATCCCCTCCCTGTTTTCTGTTTATTTTTAGGATTAAGGGAATTTTGGGTCATCAAGCCACAGCGATTTTCACCAAAATTATGCAAACCAAATATCTCCTGAGATCTCTTGCTGCTTCACCATCCTCAGCCTGCATCATAAATGTTTATTTAGTTTCAGGTGTGGTCTGTTTTGTTCCTGTCTATTAGAAATTGGAAATTTCCACACAGCATGCTTTAAACATTGTATTGAATATGCAGCATTACAATGTTTAAGGTGTAATGTCTTATGTGTAGATCCTAAGCAGTGACCCACCTGTAGAATTAGTACTATTTTGCCTATTTTTGCCTATAAAAGGAAATAAAGAGGAAAAAAATTGCAAAATAACTCCACAGTCTACAAGATTATTACTTGTAATCTTCTGGGAAGGCTTACCCCTAGATTTTGGGGCATAGCTGTGAGGCTTTCTCATTCAGCCACCAAAGTCTTCCACACCAACCTTGGCAGACCTTTTTTTTTTTTTTTTTTACCATGCTTTGTGCATTCTCATTCTAGTGCTTGTCTTGGCCCCTTTGGTCCAGTGTAGAAAAAGTGTTACAGCACAAAGCAACAACATCATGGTGTGATGGTCAGGTGTCCACAAACCTTTGGTGACATAGAGTATGTCATGAAAGGAATGTCAAATATACAGCACCTTGCTGGGACCAGCCCCATTTAGGTTCTAATCTGAATGGATTCAGAATTGATCTAAACTAAAATCGTATTGTGGCCCATGACTGAATTAAAATGGCAAAAGATTGCTAGTCTCTGTTGTTCCACTAGAGGGCAAAATAAAGCAATAAACATCATTTCATTAGCAAACAAAATTGGATTCAGTAATGACTCTTCAAAAAACAAATGTATTAACAATATGATATTGTTCCATTTCTAGCATGGTGATTACTTATCCAACCCAATGTGCATGCAGTCCCTTTCAAAAGTATGGGAACAGAAAGCCCAGTTCTTTTGTTTTTTGCTATACCCCGAAAATATTTCGGTTTAAGGTTACACAATGAACATTTCAGCTTTTATTTCCTAATATTTACATGCAGACCTGCTAAACTCTGTGGAACCTCTGTGGAACCTATTCCACTAAACTATTTGCTCCACCCACTGATGAAAGTTACTATTTCACCCAGCAGTAAAAACACCTACCAGCAATTTCATAATACACTGACTGGTAAATTGGCATGTGTGAATGTAGCATTAGCAGGCTACATACAGCTAGCATACACAAGTACTTTCATTGCAACTCTTTATAAGTGTGTTTCGACAATCAGTTGATTGCTGATATACAACATACAGACCAAAATCCAGGCCTGACCAGTTTCTAGCATCATCCCTTTCACCAGTAATAAATGACTTGAAACACTGGAAATGCACTGGAAGTGTTTATTATGGTTATACTGTGTTTCTTGTCATTAAGGTTTTTCAATGCACAAAGTGTTTTGTTCTCAGGAGACATAATCTAACCATAGACCATAAACATAAGCAAGCCTTACAGACCACAACACTGTTACCGGATCATGTAGTACACTGCCTGAGGCCATGGATTAACATGATATTTATCAAAGAAATGAATAAAATAACTGTTATGCCTTTAAACCGTATAATTTGATTCTTACTCAATTGCATTTCCAAGAAAAACTTTACCTTCAAAGTCCTCTATACAAATTTCAAAGCTCTCATCCATAATCACCCAGTCGATGGCTGAATGCCATGTCAATCAAATAGGGTCCATTTAGCATTCGCGTAAATCTATTTCAGTTTCTCAATTAAGATTATCAGTGCAGAAAAAAACTAACAAGAACTATCATGGAAATTCATTCATTGACCTTCTCAAACTACACAATGTATTAAGCACGTTATCAATATAATATAGAGAAATAAATTTAGTGTATGTGAGTCACTCATCCTTTTTGAAATTCCAGGCCTTACCTCATTAAAATGTTTCAATATGCTGGAGTAAGCAGCAACTTATATAAAAAATTGTTGCTTCATCGTCATGAACAGCATCTTTCCTGAAAAACTAAGTACTGTAGTAACTTTCCTTAATTTTCTAACATTAATGGTCTATAGTGAACTAAGTTAGCATGTTTCCTACACTAATACCTGGTAGGCTAGCATTGAAAACCATTAGTTATTAACAGTATATTTAACTTGTGATTCATTAATTACCAAACTACATAGCTATAATCACATATAGAGATACGTTTGATATTAACTTAACATTTAGTTGGCTTTTATAAAGCTATTCAGTCCTGATAGACTAATTACCTGATAATCCACTAAAATTAAATATAACGTTTGCCTCGGATTCACATTAACAAGTTGACACTAAAACCAATTATCTATAGTTTAGTACAAGGTTCACACTTGTTTTTCATTAATTACCTGAAAATGTTTTTCAGGTTCAAATGTTTTTTATGCTTTAATGAATAAATGCTTTTAATTAATTACATTCTGAAAAGCCAAATCTATACAAAAACACAATAATAGCAATAATAACAACAACAACAATAATAATAATAATAATAATAACTGTTATACATTTATTTATTAATATAAACTCTGTTTACAATGTAAACAATGTTTATTCCTCATTCACTTAATATAATTATTAAGGTATCGAGCAGACTTTGGCACGGACTAAAAATAAGAATACTTCAGGGTTTGAACACTTGTAAAGTACATCTTGTCTTAAATGTAACATAAATCTCCCAAGTCACCTATTTCATTTGCGATGACTAAAGGGCGATTATTCATGCTGGGCTTCTACCTTACATTCTAATGCAAAAAAAGAACTTGGATTTACTGGCATGCTCATGCTGTGATAAATGAAGATAGTTTAATTAAAAAGAATAGGTTCAGCATTTGCCATGCCATTTTATGTAACTTCACACGTTTGAGAAAAGAAAAAAAAAAAAGAAAAAAATCATGCTGGCAGCCAAGCTAGACTCTGTACCAGCCCAGCAAGCTAATCAACCTGAGTTCAAATTAATTCATTGGTGCTAAAGAAAGAAATCTTTTCTATGACTGTCTGTCATGGTTAATTTGAAATGAAGTTATATAGCAGCGTTAGTAAGACTACATTATTTGCAGGGTGCACAGGCTTTGGGGAAATGCTAACTGTGGACAGAAGGCGACGGCGCCCACTGACGCAATCTCACCCGACTGGGTGCCTTTTCTTGGAAACAGTGTTGCTGTTAGTGACAGCAATGTGTCATCCTACAACTATTTACATTTCTTAAAGATCACATCCATAATGATACTGTTTTAAGACAAATGTAAGGCCTTAACAATAATTAACAAAAGTTCGACCTTTCCTTTCCATGCACCTCCTTCCTGTTTTAATTATTGTCATGCAAAAGAAAGGATTCTTCACTGGAAAAGTAAAATACAGGGAGTTAGTGTGTTAGTATTAACTAAACCGTGATGCATCATACCAGCATAAATACTAACAGAGGAAATGTGTTCATTTTTTTCTTCATTAGTCTCCACTGTTTATGAATATATATTTAGCCTTATTTTAGAAGAAAGCAAATTGCAGTCAGTGGATACATTCAAATTTAATGTGGGTTAGTTATAGAGAGGCAGCGGCACCTAATAGAAGTGGTTTAGACTTGGCAAAAATGAGTTGTGTCATGTAGAAGATGGTGCTTGAAACATAATAGGCTATTATATTCAGGCCATTTAAGCCACAAAGTTGAGCTGTGACAATATTCATCTTTGTACTTGACACGTCAATCCCATTTTTACAATCAGCATGGGTTGTCAAGCAGAAGGCTTTGAGGGCCTTCAGCTTTTTCTGTAGTGCTAACAAGCAAAGGAATACAATTTGAAACTGCACCACCAAGTAATGCAGGCTTGCTTTGTAAAGGCAGCTTTAAATTAGATTTTTCTTCAAATATCAGGCTCTTTCTGATCCAGACAAATTCTCAGTAGAGTGGCACTTCACCACTCAGTCAGGGGGTTACACTAATCCTCTAAAAGTCATTCACTTGACAGCTAATATTCTGTTTGCTGCATGTCTGGAAAGCTTCTAGAGATGATGTTCAGATAAAAAAATCAAGTCAGAAACTACAACTGGAACTATTTGTGAGTTGTAATATTTCAAAGTCGGTGAATTAAGTCTGTAAATCCTCCATCCTTGGACTGTGAAATCGTGTTGTGCTGCATACTCGTCTGTGTGTTCAAGCCAAGAGGATGGGGAAGGGTTGAGTTTCACCATCTGTTCTTATCTGCCTCTCATTATCCCCACTGTTGACATTCACTCGTTAATTGATGGGTAGCTTGGAGAGGCTCTCCTAGTACTGTGACAGAGATCTCAGGAAAAAGGCTTGTGTGTATTCGACTAGCAATAGTAAACCATCTTATTGTTTGCTTTTCCAAAAGGTCAAGAATGAGAAGCTGAATAACCTTACCCTTTCGGGAGTACACATGTGGCCTTATCAATAAGGTACTTCTAGTATTCTGAGGTCCGAACATGTCATCTGCAGTTTTGTCATTTCTGCCTTGTTCCTAATGTTTAAAATACTCCTGGATTGGTGAATAGGGAACAGTACATAAATGCATTGTCAGAGAGGAAAACAAAACACGCAACGTACACGCTGAGAGCCTAATACTCCCTACTAATTCATTCCTTGACGTGTTTCTCTGTTTCCAACAAAGACTTCACCTTTGACAGATGACAATACCGATAAAACGATGTTGTGAGGGTGGGTTTTGACAAGCCATGCAACGCAAGAAGAAAGGAGGCAGAGAAGCAGTGGCAGGCGCTAACAATAGCTTTCAGAATTCCAGACGTTCTTTCTTTATGCAGAGGCAGCAGCGCGACAAATAACCACCCTCCAAGCACGTGAGTTGGTCAAAACAGAACAGCCATCCCTACAGAGAAGATCACACAACCTTATTTGCTTCTAAATTTACCAAACCTCGAGGAGCTTTGCCATAACACTTCTGTCTTTTATTACAAGAATATACCACAGCCTCATGAGAAAGCACCCTCTAAATTGAGCAGATTTTCTCTGGAGTAAGGAAGGCAAAGGGCTTGTCATGATGGCACCAGGTGATTCTGGGCCACTGGCCATCTTCCTTCCTGTCTCACCAGGTGACGGGATCCAGTGAGGTGTTAAAAGTTGATTAGGTGTCTAAAGGTCACCTACCCACGGCCGTGTCAGAGTCCCAGAGGCCCACAGTCTTACAGTTTAATGAGCCAAAGCTAGCTGCATTCAGCTAATGGAGCTGCTGCTCAATGGTCACAAAGGTCTGGGCAGGTGCGCCATAGCGGTGGATACTCTGATTGATGAAATAATTCAGCCAGAAAAATAACAGTAATTGATGGAAAAACACATTTGTTTGTCTTGATCAAATATTGGAAAAATACATGGCCATCCAGGATTGCAATAATCATATCTGTGTGCAGCATGTGCATTAAGTGATATCTAATAGGAGGCAAAAAAGGTCATCTAGTTGAGATGTAATTATCCCACTTGTGAGCTTGCTTCTCAGCACGCCGTTTTTTTGTTTGCTTGCCTGAATCCAAATCAGGAGCATGGAGAGGGGCAGGATACGATAATGCTGCAGTGATCGCTGCTAATACAAGGCACATCATGTCCTGGAGGTGTTGCAAGCAGCTCAGGCATTCCATCAATGTCTTTTTCTACTCACATGCTATTGGAGCGACACATTATTGCTAAACTCAATCAATATTTTTTATTACTGCCACTTTGTTCTGCCGGTGCACAACCTGCAAACTAATAAACATTTATAGCATTAAAAAAGTTCCCATGCCTCTGATCTATAGGTGCATGTTAGTGTGAGCACAGGACTTGTTATCACTGACAGTAACAGTCTGTGCTTTTAAAAGCCATGTTCAATTAAGATGTATTTCAAATCTGTATTCCTAAAAGACCAGGAGGTGCCAAAAGGGGCAAAGTGTAATTTACATTTTTGTCAGTGTTGAAGTGGTGTGTGTATTGCTCATATCCTCAGTTTTGTAATAGTTATAATTATTTAAATTGGCTTAATTGTCTTTTGGCTATAGGTTTGTATTAAGCCAGTATGGCTGCAGGTGCTACGGGTACAATATAGGCATTACATGTGACTGCCTTCTTTGGCATCGATGACATTGAGTCACTGATTTAAGAAGTCTCTTTTGATTAGTTCCCCTTGTTTAACTTGCATTTTCCACTGTGCTGTCAAGCCTTCACAGCCTATGGGAGAGTAGATGATCCGGATTCATACTGTGTACATGATCAAACCCTCATAGCTTGGGAGAAAGTTTTTTTAGGTTTGCTTGCATCAATGTTCAAGACATATAGCAATATTGACAGAATAATGCTATCAAGTATAAATATAACCATCCTGCACCCACTTAACGAGTTGCCTATATTGCAATCATTGAATGTCTCTCAAGGTTTCTTCCTCGTGTCATCTCAAGGAGTTTTTCATTGCTATATAAATAAATTAAAACTGAACCGAACTGAAGAGCACCAAGCTTATTGTATGCAGGACATCAATAGCTGGAGTTATAATGTGCGTGTTTGTGTGTGTGTGTGTTTGTGTGTGTGTGTTTAGGGGTGTGTGGGGTGGTACAGCAACAGTGAACTGCTGTACAGGCCTGTCAAAAGTGTTATACATTTATCTGATCATGTAAAAGACACAAATATGCTAAGTACATCCAGTTTTTATTCGGATGATAGCACGTTAGTAGGGATACATAGCAGAAACATCAAGCAGGTGTGGAAATAACCCTAACCATGACAGCGGTGTTTACACCAGTCACACTTAATTTGCCGCAGCGTCTGAATACGTCCGCCAAGAGATGAAAAAAGAATGCACACCCTTGCATTGACGAGGCCAGCGTGGGGGTGAGATCTCAATTTTGACTTGACTGCCACTAAAATCAATGTAAATCCGACTCTCTGGTTTCCCTGAGGGAGCTAGGTCGGTTCTTGTGCTGCATGTCAGCTGCAACAGTGATGAAATTTGCTCTTGTCTTGTCTATCTCTGGGTGATGAGCTCACAACACTGTTCCAGCCCATTGACAAGCACAGATCAACGACCAGTGCAGGAGTCTATTCCATCATCTGCTCTCAGGGGAGAGAGAGGCTGATTATTCGTTTATTGCAGGACCTTTGACCAAAGCCAGTCGTGGCTGATTAAGAGTGTTTGCATTACACATCTGCTCCTCTGCTGTAGGAGGTTGAATCTGACTGCATTAAGCCACACAGCCTGTCCTTACTTCACCAAGCTGTCTGAGTGCTTCACTTTTAACTCTGCTTAACTGTACATATATTTCATTGCTTTTAATTCGGTTAGCAGTTAGCAGCGTTCGCTACGTGTGATTTATTTATCTAGCTTTCGAAAGTGTCCATGATTGGATTTGCAAGCAGTGCAAAAGCAGTTGCACAGAAATAGAAAGCTGTTATAAGAGTCTCTTAATGAAAGACGCAAATGAAATACTGCTTAGAAAAACAAGATGCTTGGAAGTTTCGTTCGGATAACATAACGTTAAACATCAGCCTACCAGGGTGCACTTATTAGTGCTTAATCTACATTTTGCAATCTGTGCCACATTTGAATCACATCTCTGTATTGATTAACATGCACATTAGAGTTGCTAATTAATGAAATAGCCATTATAATAAATCCTTCTGAAAAGCTCCACCTGGGTTTTATTCGTTGCCTGTCTATAGCTGCTGGAGCCAGCCAATTACTCTGAAATTTATTGGACCCGGCCGCATCTGAAGTGTGATTGGAATAACAACGAATCTCCAAATGGCACATTTTAGCTCCTTCACCACCGCATGGCAAAGTGTACAGAACACAGGCACGAGAAAAATTTTGGTGCAAGAAGACTCCCTGGCAACGCTGTGGCTCATGCCAAAAACAGAGACACAGAGACAGATCGAGAGAGAGAGAGAGAGAGAGAGAGAGAGAGAGAGAGAGAGAGAGAGAAAGAGAGAGAGAGAAAGAGAGAGAGAGAGGGGTAAAAGAAGAGAAATAGAGAAGGGCAGGGAGAGAGTAAGAGAGAAGACTGGAGCATGAAGAGAGAAAGACAGTCACAACAGTATAACAGAGAGAAGGAGCAAAGAGATATGAAAGAAGTGATCAGGTAAGAGGGAGGGAAGAGAGCTAGAAAAAAACCAAAAGGACATAGGACAACAGAGAGAGCAGATGATCAAGATAGAAAATAAATAAATAAATAAAAAATAAAAGATAGAAGGAAAGAAGAAACAGTCAAAGAGAACACAGGAGAAAAAGAAAAGCAGGGGCAGGAAATACAAAGGAAAAAACGTCAAGAAAAAAACAAAGAGCATATAAAGGGACAGAAGAGTTAGAAGGGACAATTTAGTAAAAAAAAAAAAAGGGATAAATGACAGCTCTGGACAGGACAGAAGAGATGAGTGCCATTAAAGCTATGAGAAACGGATAAAAAAGAGTGGAGGATAGAGAGGTAAGGTGAAAGAAAAGTGCACGGGGAGAAATAGCACACAGAATTTGGGAGTGGAGATAAAAAGAAAAGTGTAATGAGAGAAAAACATGAAACATGAAGCATAGGAAAGAAAGCAAGACAAGGAGAATGGTCAAGGGTAGATGGATAGATGGGGAAAAAGAAAAAAAAAAGGAGGAAGAAAGATAAGGGCATAAAGAAGAAGGGAAAAAATGAGCTTACAAAAGCAAGGAGAGTAATGTATAAAGGACCAATAGGAATTAAGTTAGATAGATAATGATAGAAACAAAAGGAAGAAAAGAAGGAGGTGCACACAGAAAAAGGAAATCCGTGAGTTAGAAGGACAGAAGGAAAGAAGGGGGAAGAAAAACTCTCACTCATATCTGCACTCGAGGGAAATAACCTCTTAATCCAGCATGAACTATTATACTGACAGACAAGCAGCTTTCTCCAACAAGAATATGAAAGTCTTTCTGGTGATTCAGATACCGGCCAAAACAGAGTGACGCAATAATCCAGGAGGAGCAATTTAACCAGCATCCTCCTAACACACACTCACACACAGACACACACAATACACACACACACACACAACACTACCTCCAACACAGCTGATAGATTTCTACAGTAAAAGTCAGCTGCTTGCCTAAAGCACTTCTACAGAATGATTTTAAAGTAAAGTGCTGAAGTAACTTGGATGTCTGCTAACGCCTTCTCTCTTTCTCTCTCTCTCTCTCTCTCTCTCTCTCTCTCTCTCTCTCTCTCTCTCTCTCGCTTCTGTACCTGTGACTGCTGACACAGCCTACTCCACCTTTCTGCACACTTCATTTCCTAACTACTGTGCCTGGCTCTTTTCATTATCTTTTGAAGCAATGCTGCTTCTCAAGAGACAGGCGTGTGTTTGAGTGTATGTGTGTGTTTGTGCATTGGAGGAGGGGTGTTTGTGAGAACCACAAGCATGTAGGTGGCTTTCTTTCTTCAGCCCAAACTACTCATTCATATTCATTTAAACATCTAGAGTGAGAAACCAGTGCTTTTTTTTGTTAGTTTTTTTTAGTTTTTTTTTTATAAAAATCAGCCACATCGTTCATAACAATGAGCCAAATCAAGAATCCGATCGAATTAAGGTAAAAAAAAAAAAAAAAAAAAAAAAAAATCCTGCTTATCAGGTACAAACCTTATTATGTTCTGTCAAGCATTTTTTTAATGTACGAAGCAAGAGGATTATACACTGTGCTGTGTGCTTTGGGCCGAAGTTAATTAACTGAACGATGCACTGAGGCAATAAGGAGAAATCAAAAAAAGGGGGCAGTGAACAGAACGCAGTGGCAATGCTGGCTTTTTAGCTGTGTCCAAGGGTGGCCGTTTCCTTCTCCATAATTCCTGTTAAATCGTGCAATTGCAATGGAGCACAAAATGCACAGGCTGTGCTGGCCCTTACACGGTTTGATATTATATTAGCATTACAAAGGGTTTTTTTTTTCCACCATCTGTGACACAGCCAGGGGACGGGGGGGAAATCATTTTGCTTTTTAATGCCAGAAAATTGTTTCCATAGGAATTCACTGCTAGGGTTGATAAGGCCAAGAGTCAAAAGAACTGTGTATTGCTATTGTTATACCTTTTCAGTGTTTACTGTAAAGTAAAAGGATGCTAGTCATGTAGAAATTGTCCTACCTTCAAAACCAAGGAGGTAGTGAAAAAGAGAACATACTGCCTCCTACAGTGCTGCATGTAACAAAAACTCACACTTAGTAATCTCAGTACACTTTACTCAGATATATAGTTCGGGAAATCAACGCTTTTTGGCATGCATGTGCTAATCAGAAGAATAGACTTGGCACTTCCACACAGATCTCTCTCTACTATCGGCTGTTGTCACTAGCCCCTGGGCACGTGCCAGTCGCCTACTTGGCAGAGTAAGCATCCTCACACAGAAGCTGGCAGGTCTGAGGAAAAATTTCTGATAAAGTGCGATAATGCAACTGTTCCAGGACGCTGTTCTGACCATTGTGAAAAAAAAGGAGGAGATAAAGAGACAAATGTGCAATAGCATTGGAATCCAAGCTTTCAAGGTTCATATGCTGTAATGCCAAAGTCAAACAAGTCAAACTTTCAGTGAAATTTCGTGTCCTTAATTAGAATAAATATTACTATCATCACATTTCCCAGGACTTCTTTTTTTAAGATCAGTGGGTAACAAGTAGGATTCTCCTTAATTAAAATGAAAAGAACTAATTACAAAGCTAGGCCTACTGTGAGCAAATGTGCAAATAGAGGACATACCAGGGTCCAAAACGTGTCAGTCCCCTAGAGCTATATCATAATATAAAATCATAAGAATATATCTTAATGTGACAAGTTCTCAAAAAACAATCTGAAGTAGTTTTCTTTTAGTCGGGGTTAAGACCGATTCTGAATCATACCCAGGAACACTGTCAACAAACTAGAGGAAATCAATGCTGGCTTGATATAAAAAAAAGAAAACCTCCACAGAGTAGGCAGTAAGGTCTAAGTGATAAAGTAATGATAAAGTTTAGGATTAAAATCTGGACCATACACCTGCTGCATGACACAACTTTCAGTAAACACTTCATCCTGGTCAGGAAGAAGTGGGAGTGGATCTGGAGTCTATCCCAGGAAAGGAACACTTGGCACAGGGTGAGAATATGTCTGTCACCTTTTTCCGCATCGGAAATGTGATTACACAGAAATGTACTGGAACGCAAAGTTAAAGTTATTATGTCCAGGAAAGAAATACCTCAAAAGCAGACTAAAGTAAAGTAATTGTACTTCTTACTTCCAACCTTGTTGGTAGGGGGCTCAGGCCTTTAGACATTTAGCCCTTTATACAAATAAAAGGTGCTATAGATGTAATATAGATGTGTCTAGTCATTATATATTATATATAGGAACAGAGGTGCACATTGCGTCAGGCAGCCTCAGCTAGCAGCCTTTGTTCCCCTTTAATGAATTCCTGGTGAGGAGCTTCCTATTACTGCCAGCTATCGTCCCCTTAACCCTTTCTAAAATCCAGTAATAAGATACACCCTTAAAAAAAGGAAAAGAAAAGCAAGAAGCCCCAAGTTAATTACTGTTCTACCATCCTTCCTGTAAATCAGAATAAAAAAAAAACATAAGCAGTAAACAATGTTTTTAAGATCCTGTAGACAAATTGAGAAAGCCGTGTTCCCACAGCTGAGTTGGACTGTGGTAATGCGATCATCAATTAGTGCTAGCTATCTTTAGTTCCACACGAAAGCACACGCAGTATGTAGAGAGGGAGGCAGAGAGAAAGGGGAAGATCCTTGTCAATCAATGTGAGTGATGAACAAAAGTGGGTTGGGGTAAATATTTAAAAGAATTCTTTTCAGAAGTGAGGAGAATGAGCATAATTACAGGACCCTTGTCATCTAAAAGAAAATTAGACACAAGGGACAAATTAAGACCATTATTTATAATAATAGTTTTTTTTTTTTTTTGCATTCTATCCAGTACAAGATCTTTTTCATGGCACCTGATAAGTGTCTTATGTTTTTTGGTCAACTATAAAAGTTTAACTATATGAAGTATATCTGTAGCCGGCATTTACTATTGTAGTAAGTGTGTAATGGCCATATTGCATATTCTACTTATATACACATTAAATGTGTAAAGTGAAGTAAAATGAAAGCATTTTAAACTGAAATGACAGTAAATTAAATTCAAATATTGCACAGGAGCATCACAGGAATTTGGAGCGCTGGTGTCTGCATACAAACTAAATTGATTAGCCTTATGTCACAGCCATTACTTTTAATTACTGTAATGACAATCAGTCGTGGGTTCTTTTTAATACCATAGTGTGGTTATAAATGTACAAAAAAAATGCCATGGATTCAGAATACAGTAGAAGCTCCTTCAGAAACCGCAACAAGGTCCCGAACCACGGTCTGTGATTCTCATTAGATGGCTGCAACACATATATTACACTTATTATTTTATTGATAAAAGCCATATCCATGTACATTTGAATAAAAAGCGACATCTTGTTAGCATAATATGGATTTGAATTTTCATTGGATCCACAACACTGATACTCTCAAGAGCTAAGGTATTTTGCTGGGTTAGTGTTAATGCTGGTTTAGGAAGGGCTTGTGTTAGTATTAAAGCCTGAAGCTGTAGCTACACACTCTGACCTCCTGGTGTGTACAATCCGATTCTGCCACCCTTCACTGCCGACCTCACACACAAATGCTGGCTTTTGTGTCAGCAGCTTGCCTCAGGTGGCAAAACTGCTGTAATTATTCATGTTTACCAGTAGGTCTGCATTGAATCATGCTGCATTTGTCAATTCAAATCAGGCATCGAATATGGTGCTGTCATATGAATGAATGCACTCAGTGATTAGGATAAGGCTGCTAAAGTGCTGTTTTAACTTGGATGAAATAATTACTCTGTAAACCATGGATGCTTTGGCTATTGAAAAACCCTGATTACATACACTCATTCACCAGTCACCATTTTTGGGAACCTCTGTACACCTGCTGATGATGAACTATTCTAATCTTCACTTAAAGTACACATCAAACATCAAAATGGAAAAAGAATTATGGTCTAACTTCGACTTTGACCATGGCATGCTTTTTGATGCTAGATGGCCTGGTTTGAGTATTTCAGAACACTGATATAAACTGTGCATAATCTTGTGGATCCTGGTTAATCCACAAGAGTATGTTGAGTTGATATCAGTGCGCAGCAGTTCTGCAGGTGGAAATGGCTCGTTGGCAAGAAAAGTTACAGCTCATTTAACCACTTTTTGCAACCTTGGTGAGCAGAAAAGCACATCAGAAGTATAAAGCCGTAAAGCAAATCATCTACAACAGCAGAAGAACATATCCGGTTCCACTCCTGTCAGACAAGAACAGCATATATTCGATATATATATATATATATATATATATATATATATATATATATATATAAAATCACTTGAACTGTACACCTGAGAGAAATATCACAGAGTCTGATCCAAATTTATGCTTGTATGTGGTAGTTTATGAATCTGACTTTGATAGCATTAATTCATGAACCTAACTGGCAATGTTTAAGCAAATAAAGCTGCTGGTTGTGGTGGAACTGTATGTAAGTAATGTCCTCTCTGTGTTCTTGTGGGTTCTCTCCTGGTTCTCCTGTTTTCTCCCACTCTAATACATGAATGAATGAATGATAGATACAGAATGGATATATTAAGATGTTTTGGCCCCAATAAGCCACAAGATTCAGTGTGCCTTGGCAAAAATGTAGAAAGTTCCTGGATCTGTGCTGAAAGCATGAACCCCATTCTTCCTTTAAACCTTCTCTCAGTTGATGCTTTGATAATAATGATGAAGAACCCTGTCTAACAAGTCAGTCTAAAATCTTTCACTGGTGTACAACTGACAGTGAAGGCCATACCATATAATTTATATGGCTTATATCCGAATCATATAATTTAGTGAGCCATGAATTGTCAGTCTGGAAGAGACCGTCTGGAAGAGACTCCTCCCTCAAAGGGGAAAAATGAAACCAAACCATTAAAAATTTCTCAGACAATTCCTTTAATTTGTCTTTTCTGGTTCTGTGGCTACAAGTTCTGGAATCCACATGTGCAATGGTTTTGATATCAGATAACAACAGGCTTAAAGTTTCGAGCTCATCCATTATGCACAAAAACCTGTTAATGCTGAAGTTGTTCAATTGTTCATCGGAAATAAATAATAAACATATATTGCAAACTACTGTCTATATTCTCTTAATCAAATCGCCTACAGCACACGAGACTCAGTAATTACAGTGGTCAATGAGAAACTCCCATTCTTTTCTGCTGGATCTTATGGTTAAACTGTATCGTATGGTTAAACATACATCAGTGTAACTGAATAGAAATAAACAGGGAGAAATAAAGCCAGTTATAGACAACCAAACCGAGAAAGAACTCGCACTGGAAAAATACCAAAAAACAAAGCAAGAGAGAGTGAAACAGTGTACTTGGCATTGCCGATAACTCGGTGCGCATTTTGCAATAGTGGTGCGCAGCCAGAAAAGCACTGAGTTGTGTTTGCGACGTGGATAGCAGGTGATGCACTCCTGCTGACCCGAAGCTGTGATGCCACTTTTTTTTTTTTTTTACAGTAGTTGCAAAGCGCTTTAGTTCATCCCAGAGTGCGTTAACCCTCATTTCACTATAAATGCTAGGAATTAAGCCAGAGTTGAAGCGTGGGCCACTTAAAATGAAAATGCTAATTTAAATTCCATTAAGTGCATTAATGGAAATGCATCTGTTAGTGTAATAGAAGGCAAAAATGATCAAGTATAACAAGTCTTGTTATGCGATTGCACCCCACGCATACATTGCTAGCTTACAACATAAGTAAAAGGAATGCCACTACTGCCTTGTAAAGATGCAGGTATGACACTATCATAAGTAAATCTCTTTAACTATGTCTGGTATGTTACGATATCTGCTGGTGGAAGTGTTTTTATATTTGTATTTTGCTTCATAGTGCAGTACTATGTGCTAACTTTGAAAACAGCTAATCATTGTATTTAATGTGTCGCAGCATTGTTTGTTTCAGTTAAATTGCTTTATTGATTAAAAATATTAGAAAATGTTATTAGAAACACAGTACATAGGTTATGTAGTTGATAAATAATGGTGTAATGTGTTTTAAACTCACATTTTCTTTTTCTTTCTCTTAGTAGTTGTAGTAGCTGGAAGTGGTGATATTGCTAACGGGAAGTTTACTATCCGATGGAGGTGAATCCTACCAGAAAAATCTAGTGTGCATTTGGTTGGCTTAGACAGTCTATATTTTTCCAGATGCATCTCAAGCATCATAAGAAAACAGCAAGTAAATGTTTTTTCTCAAATCACTATTTAATAAAAAGCAGCCAGAATAAGCACTCAAGGAAACCACAGTCCTGCCTTCTTGTTTTCCATTAACACATCCCTTCAGCTAGAATAGTCAATGTAAAGCCAAAATACATCTTTCACATATAGGGTCCTTTTGACTTAAAAGCAAATTGGTGAATTTAACAGCTGTTTATTAAAAAGTAAGTGTTTTGTACTTCGCTATATTTTCATATCGTTACATTGGAGAGCTGTAAAAAAAAAAAACAATGTAAATGCTTCACCAAAGCTGTATAGCACATCTACAGAAGTTTTGTGTAATCTTGTTTTCCTTCATTCAGGCACTGGCAAGCTGTGCCAATCCAAGCATAACATTGTATATATTAAAGTACCTTAAACTGTACAAAAGTAAAGGGTTAGAAAAAAAAAGTAGAAGGTTCACTGCTATTGGTCAATTGCAGTTGAATACTGAGCTTCATAACAAGTAAGTACACAATAAAAGAATGTGTGTATACAAATGGCAATACATTTTAGCTGTAATTCTGTCCAATGATATAATGAAAGTGATGACAGATGAACGTACGGTCCTTTGAATTCTGAGATTGTGTTTTTAATCAATTCTGCTGAATCTTGCTACTGTGCCTTATGTGTGTATTTATATATCACAGAATGTCACATAGGTTTTATGAGTTTAGCTTTTAAGTGCAAATCTGGAATTGCAGAGTAACACCATGATTCTCCAAACAGTGGGCATAGAGTGAGGGTTCTCTCACTGTGTGTCTCTAGCAAAACAAAAAAATCCCCCATTAGGAACATATAATGTACTGAGAATAAAAGGTTGAACTGCATAAATGATTAAACTATAATTGATCGCTACGTTCAGTTCTGATATTTAAGTATAGTTCTCAAAGGTCAGCATTTTTTTTCCCATCTATAATTTTCCGTACAGATTTTTCTGTGCGTTGTTTATTCTGCTATATTCTATATTTAGCATAATATCTGTATTACATCTGCCTGTATGACATGGTAATGAGTATTGAATATTCTGCTTTGATAATCATGGACATATTTCTCTTCTGCAAAATGACATTTCCCACATCTGGTTAAATATCACCAAGAGAACATGACATTATTGTGTGTGTGTGTGTGTTTGTGTGTGTGTTTGTGTGTGTGTGTGTGTGTGTGTGTGTGTGTGTGTGTGTGTGTGTGT
>JAAIIK010000038.1:2117802-2135176 GCA_014706435.1 Silurus glanis
AGAGAGAGAGAGAGAGAGAGAGAGAGAGAGAGAGAGAGAGAGAGAGAGAGAGAGAGAGGGAGGGTATTAAACTTGGCTCAGTGCTCGAAGGGGGAGGGAGATGAAAGGGCGCACAATGGTTGCACAGTAATTCGTAATAGAAAGCCTGGACACTAAATGCAAAAGAAAAAAAACGAGTTATCGAGTTAGCCTAGCCTGGGTTATGTGTCTCCAAGAACATCCGCACACAATTCTTCCAGCCAATGGGAGCAGAGTTCACACCAAACAGTTAAATGACGTATAAGGACGTATTCCACTCCAAACCTCTCCACAGCTCATTGCAACTGAAGCGGCAATGATGAGGGAAGGAGGGAAAAAAGAGCCAATAATCCGTGTGTGGGCCCATGTGAAAGACTGTGCCGTTTTGTGTGTGTGTGTGTGTGTGTGTGTGTGTGTGTGTGTGTGTGTGTGTGTGTTTGTCAGTGACTGAAGAATCTCTTGGCACAACTCTCGCTGTGTACGCTGCAGAGAGGGATCAATGGGATGCTGTTCCTCATCTTTCCTTCGCGTCTCCTCTCGTCGCACGGATCCACAGCTCTCACGTCTCTGGCAGCTCCGGCACATGAAATCTGATGCTAGTAAACAGTCTATTTATCAAATGAAGCTAGCTGTCCAACTTTATCAGCTGTAACAGGCAGCAGACTTTGCTACTGAGAGGAGCATTGTAAAAATGACTCCATGAACCATGTTATTATGGATATTCTGTTTTCTCGAAGAAGCGTTTCATAACTCCAAAGTGCCGGCTCGGCTCGGCAAACTATGACATATGACAAGTTCATAGACAGATAGCTACTACTTAATGGCACAGATGGACATCTCTACCATGCTCAGATCATTAATTTCCTCAGCTTAGAGCAGAAGGGTAGAGAGAGATGAAAAAAAAACAACCCCCCATCTCAAACCAGCAGCATTCATAATTACCCATCCAAAACATCTCCCAGCACTGACCTGGAGAGGAACCAACAGCTGCTTCACCCGAAAGCAGCTCTATCTAATACACCTCATTGTCCTTGTTGCTGGGTTGTTTTTTTTTCCGGCTCATCATTTTAACTGTAAATCCACAAGGCACAATATAGCACTCGTTTAAGTGTCATACATTAATGACATCCTGCTTTAAAGATCTGACTTTATCTAATTTAGCACGTCAGAAAATTAGCTGTAAAAAAAACACTGTCATGCCACGCATATGTACCAGATGGGATATTTTGTCATCTATGCCAAAGCTATCCTGTCTCAAAAAAAATGTTCTCACATAATTTGTTTCTTTTATTCTATGTTTCAGAACCTTTGCCATAGCTTAAGAAAACAGCCCTTTCAGCTGGATTCACCCCAAGGACATCTCTCAAAGGTAGCATAATTTCACATGTTTAGCGCCTTTTCTTTTTTTTTTCTAACCTTACGACACTGTAGCTAGACTGCTGGATCCAACGTTGTCTTTGATGTGCTTTTGCTTTTCACTGATCTGATTATTTATGATGCATGACTCAAATACCAGATCTGTACAAACTGGCCGGTTCCATTCTGCAGTAACTGGGTCCATTTGAAATGATTACGATATTCACTGTATATGTCAGTAACATATATATATTAGATATGTATACCACTGTGTATGTAATGAATCCTTTCTGGTTTTTAATACATTTGAAAGCATTCTCTCTTTGAAAGAAATTGGCAGCACTCTATCAGCACAGACAAGCAGACCATGAGAGCTTTCATGTCATTTCATTCTTTCGGTATTTTTATCTGCCGCCGTCGGACTGGCAGTCCGTCACATGGAATGCTGCCATTCACTGTATGGCTTTGGAAGGAAATAAAACAGAATACCAGGTGGCAAGGTGGCGCATTTTCCATATTTTGACACTACTCAGTCACTATCAACCATTCCACAGTGGCACAACAGAATTAAAAATAATCTAAACGATAAACGTGTCCAATTTTTTTTTTTTTTTTTTTTTTTTTTTTGTCGTAGATGTTTAAATATGTGCACAAGAACATGATTACTGACTCTGTGCTGATTGCTGTTTTTGATTATACCAAACAAACTGGTAATGAGACTCTATTAGAAGGAATGATTTAATCCCAGCACCTCTCAGAAACATACACCTGATGAATCTTTCATTACTGCATATTACTTGATTATTCGTGGCGCACAATAACACGTTTAATCGTACTCTTTATGAGCGGTACTAAAATAAGAAACTTAAGTTAATAAGTCGGCGAGCATGAGCCTTGTAGAAACATGCTGCAGATCATTACCTTTAAATTTGCTACATGGTAACATTGCATGAAATTGCAGAGAGAGAGAGGACAGACTGCTTTAAGCTTAGCGACATATCTGCAGGGCAATCCTTCAAGAGAACAAATGAGTCCAAAGCCCCTGCTCTTTTCCCTTTCTTAATCAACCATATTGATCGGTCTGTGTGGGAGCTTTCTAGAGGGCTTTGTGCATCCGTGGATCGGCGTATATACTTTGGGGGTGTTTGGCAGGTTTATTTGCGCTGCCTCAAGACAATAGTGCCTCTGAGTGAGGTGATTAAAAGTGCCTTCTCATTGAGCTCCCCACTTTAATCAATGGCTCTCTGTGATCCCGAACAGAGCTGAGGGACAACCTCTGAACGTTCTACTAGCAAAGAGGGACAAACGCTGGGGTAAGCAGGTGCCAATTCCTACTTTCACAGTGGCTCACGAAAAGAACTTGCCATTTTAGGTTCTGTAATGCCCAATTAAACAAATCTAATGCAGGGGGAAAGGGGGGTCATTTCATTAAGTGGATAAGGTTAATGAGTTATTTGTATGGTTGATGTCTTCTGGCGGTTTCAAAGGTTAGGTGCCTCCATCCTGCTGCCCTTTGGAGTTATGGTTAAAATGTGCGCTTTTACACGCTCTCCCAAGCAACCATAATGAGGGTCAAGACACACTCTGTGTACAGATGTAAGACTGTTAAACGAGAAGGCCAAAGAGGGATGAACACTGGGACCCTCTCCCATCAACAATTTCTTCTATTTTGTTATAGAAAACCTTACTATTCTGCACTCAACACAAGGTTACAAAGTCATTCTTAGTGAAAAGGTAAAGGATGTATAGCATCTTGTGAATTTCAGTTCAAAAGTCCTACTAAATGGACATCATATGTTGCTTTCTTCATACGCAGTTTTTAAATCGCCTGACTTCAGGTTGAAAGCACAGCTTTATAGCATTTATACAGCAAGAAAAAAAAAGGTGGGATCATGAATCTAGCTCAATCAACCCAGCCTGATTCGACTGGCTAAGGCAAAAATGCAAGGCAGCTACAATCTTTTTGTCATGACTGTCATATGAATGGGCAGCGGGTGCTTCTTAAGAGCAAGTATTGGACAAACACAAACAAATGAGGCAGCTCGCAGTGACTCAGTGCTCTAATGAACCAGTGTATTGACTCACTGAATTCGCTTTCTGTCTACAATGGCTGTGTGGATCCCAGCAGCCCATCTGAATATCAATAACTGTGTGCGTATGGATGGACGGACGGTGGGTGAGGGGGGGTTAACAGCAGTTATCACACAGCAGTGTGAGTGCACCGAGAAACAAGAGGTCCCTGCGCTCTGCATGTGCATGCAGCTTTGTGAAAACATAGCATCAGGAAATTGTGTGGTAGCTTTTTTGATTTTTTTTTGATAGCTATAGTTGTGATGATATACTGTATATCTCATTCTCGTGCTTAACATCCGATATTTTTTCAAAACACTGTGTGTATACTATAATCATCACAATTCTACTATCCAGTGTCACACACAAGATGTGTTACATTCTCCCTCATGTTGCCTAAAGGAGGTGTTCCTTGTCACTCTCACTTCTTGCTTGCTCATTAGGGATCTCGCTCTATAGCTAGATTTCTGTAATAGTGCTTTGTGACAATGTTAATGGGGACTTAATCTTTGAAGCACATATTTGTCTAGAATGTATTTTTATGCTGTAGCATTAAAAGTCCCCTTCACTAGGTCCCATAGGCCCAAACCTGTTCCAGCATGACAGTGCCTCTGTTTACAAAATGAGGTCCATGTGGACATTTTTGGACAAGTTTGGAGAAGAAGAACATAAATGGCCTGGACAGAGCCCTAACCTAACCCCCTCTGAACACCTTTGGGATGAATTCAAGCACCAACATCCCTGACCTCGATAATGCTCTATGTGGCAAATCACAACAGCCAGATTTCCAAATCTAGTGGAAAGCCTTCCCAGAACATTGCAGGTTATTACAGTAAATGGGGACATATCATATATAACATATCACATTGAGGAAATATGCACGGTATTACACAGAGAATACCAGTAGAACATACCAGTAAAGGTCATTACAGAAAATAAAAATATTAAATATCATTATAGAAAATAATGACTACTTTTTTTTTATCATTATTCTACTGGACCATCTTTGTTTTTTAGATTGATCCACCACTAATCACTAACACATTATGCTTTATGTATAGGCCTTTAAAAAAGGCCTGCACAGGCCCTTAAAATCCTGAAGGATAAACCCAGAGGAAGACCATGACCACACGGACCCCACTGAGAGCCAACAGGGACATACTTGGAACAATGCAACAGCCTTACAGTTCTTAATGAGCATCTTCACATTCCGCATGATACCACTAATTTGAGAAATTTCCAGCACAAAGACATAATTAGACAAACTAATTAGACGCAGACTTTGTTGAACAGAGAGCCTCCGCAGTTCAAGCTATCCACCTACCTGCCGCGTGCTAAAATAAGACGGAGCCATCAAGAACATGTACGCTAATTCCCTTCGACAAGTGCACCTTGGCATACGTGGAGAGGATACATTGTGTCAATGCACCTAGGGGACTAAACCACCCCCCCTTCCCCTGCACAATACAAAAACAGCTTCTATCTGTGTACAAATGATATAAAGCATAAAGTGAAACGTGTTGCCGTGCGTCCATTTGTAGCCCCAAAGAAGATATGGAAATAGCCACCTCAAAGGGAAGGATTCAGTTGCAATCGATAGCTAAGTACAAGTCAAGCCTGGACATTTAAGTCTCTGGGGGATTCATTATTCATTGCTGGCAGTCCTGGAAAGGACAAAAAGAAATGCCTCAGAACAAAATAGGTTGAACCGGAGGGGCACAACCCAGAGTCCAGAGAGAACAGGAAACACACAGGTGAAGAAATATAATTGATTTAAAGAATGACAGGGAAAAGCCTGTCTCTCGGGGAATCTGGAGCTCATCAGCATGGAAGTGGCAGGGGAACATGGCTCGACGAAAATTTAAATAAAGCTTCAGCCGGTATTGAGCAGTCTAAGCAGTCTTTTAATACAGACACTAAAAGAAAAAGAGCTATAGAACGGACATGGATGAAATGAAATCATTAGTGCTTGAACAGTTTCTCATTTTGAAGCTTTAAATCAATGCTCCCAATATGTCTGCACATTAGACAAACTATAATTATATTCCTTAAAATACGGGTGGTGGTTTTTTTTTCCCAGAATGAATCAGAGTAGCGAAAAATAAGTTGTTTTTTATTTGACACTGCTTACCTGGTTCAGAAATAACAATTTTCATATATTTGAAATTTTTTTCTTTCACAAGAATGTGTCACTGTAGAACAGGGTTTTTGAACTCAAATATGTGAAGGTCCAGCTACTTAAAATTCTTTGATTACAAAGGTCTGAATAAACAACGAATAGCACTGAATGACAACAACAGATCTCTTTTGGTTTAACAGGCCATGTCATTGCTTCACTAATTACAACAGAGAAGGAAAAAATGTAAATGAAAAATATATTTTTTTTAAATATCCTTTGATAGCTGCTTTCAGTGATTCAGTTATAATTGCTATAAATGCATGTGATCAGCTGCAACAGAACATACTACAGAAACTGAAACCATAGCGTCGGAGCTACAACCACACACTGAACACTCCAACCACACTACACTCAGTGCCTGGTTAGATCTGCTTTCTATTCAGCCAATCATATTACAGCAGTCTGGAATAGTTGTTGATGATAGACAGGCGGTTTTGAGACACTTCCGATCCTTAAGAATTATCACACACCAACGCCCAATGGAATCAAAATAAAAACCTATGAGTAGCATTTCTGCAGACTGAAATTCTTTGTTGATGATAGATGAAAGAAAAATGGGCAGACTTTTTCATGGAAGGAAGGATTTGGTAACTCATATAAGTACTCTATACATCTGTGGTCAGATCAGATTCAGCTCTTTTCAGCCAAGTACTGAAATCTGAGGCTACAGTGGGCGAAGACTTACTGAAACTGGACAGTTGACAATTGGAAAAAGGCAAAGTTTGTCCAATCTGCGATTGACAAATGCCACACCCCACTAACAATGAGCAATTAAGCATGAGCTGCCAAATCTAATTATTTCCCTCAGTTGCACATGAATCATGCGGTCCAAATATGGAACTTTTCTGGTTGATCAAAAACACACAAGATGTACACCACGTTTAATCTATTTGGAGCGATTAGAACAACAGGATTTCCTCTATTTTATATCATCCATCCGTTACTGTTTCCAAAAACAATCTGCCCACCCAAAAGAGGCGGCCTTGTCGCTAATCGAGTGTCTGCGCCTGCCAGGTGCCAGGAGGAAAACAAAAATCCTGCCAAGCAAGGTTATCGGTCCACTGCAATAAACGGACTACATTCATTAACAGAGCCTGGAGCTGAGGGGGATCTTTCAAATTCTCAAAGCTCCATGTGTCTTCCCTCACTTTCATGTGCTAAAGATTAAAGCTAAAGGCCATCTCCCTGTGCTCACACACCCATTTTTACATCCTCTCATGTCTCTCTCACTCTCTCCTTCTCGCTTAACCTGCCACGCCGGCACCAGGCTTTTCTCCTCATTTTGCTGAGGAACCACTGAATTAGGTGCCTTTCAATTCCCCCTAGAAGAGATATTAAAGAGGTGAGAGCTCTGTGCATCAGCCTTAATGCTTTCTATAAGCAGCTCACAAACAAGGGAAAGAACGAGGGGGTGTTTTCTATTGGATCATTTCTCCATTGGATCTTTTCTCTGGGGTGTGGGAGGGGGCTGTTTTTCTACTCAGCCTTGTCCCATATGTGGCACTCCGGAGTTAATGCCTGGAGTTGTTGAAACGTGTCACACTAAGGCTTGTCTTTCAAAGGCATCAAAACAGAAGAGGAAAATTGTATATAGTAATATGTTATAATAATGTATTTTAATTCCTACGAGTGGTTTGTGAAATGCCCACTGTCTTTGTACAGTAATGGATACATTATGCAAAAAGACTCAAATATAATGAAAATGCAGTCTTAGTAAAAACCTAGTACAGAAAAAACAACCGAATGCAATGTAACACACAGGACATCACTAGATAGTAAATATGGTATTTGGAAATTCACACTGCGCAGCCTGATCAAGGACCTGCCCGGTGAGAAACAACAAATTGAATCTGACAGGAAAATTAACTGCCCATGTCAAAGTATAACCTGATAAAATATTTTTAATGGAATAATGAATGAGATGGGCTGAGATCTATGTTTTGGCTACCGACTCTCTTTTCCCCTGAGTGAGAGCAAGAACGGAGAAAAAAATAATAATAATCAGACCGTACAGGCCTTGACAGTAAAACCTTGACAGGTCCCAATGTGGCGATGCATACTGATTTCATCCATGCTTTGCCAGGCATCTCGAGGTTTCCAGAGAAGACAGTGTGTCGGCAAACAGGTGAAAGCTTTCTGAGCATAATCTTGTTAATCACGCGCTCCCTGTCCCCATTTAAACACTCCAGCGAGAGAGTTTAGGGTGATAAAAAGGCTCGGCTTTCAAGAATCATGACTCATCCTTGTTCGCCAGTTAAATAAATTCATTTAGCGTGATTCCTCCCCCATGTTTGCATCTGCGACATATATTACCATCTGCGCATCTCTGCATGTATCAAAGAAATATACTACCCAAAAGTTTTTTTAATTTTTTTAATTTAAAAAAAGCCAGCAAAAGCTAATGGAACAAAATTACCATAATGCATAATGCTAGCTCTCTTGTGCCAGCTTTAATTAGATGTTGGATGGTTATGATATTCATAGTGTGAAATTTAATGACGAGTAAAGAAATGTGCTAAAGTTTGGAAGACATTTTAGAATAGAGCTATTTTATGCGGCTTGGACAAGCATTCCTTAAAAAAGATCAGAACTTCTGGGAATCGTAGCTTTGCAAAAATTCACTGACGTGAAGTGCAGGAGATAAACCGAAGCTATACGCCGTGAATAAATCATAGATATATATTCTACCTGACTTACGATAATGCAGCAAACCCACAATCTCTCTCTGTTACTCAAGGCCGTACTGCAAAATAAAAAAACATCAGCGCTGAAAACGCATGATGCAATAGAGCTCGTACAACTAAACACCACACGACTGAGATCTCAGTGTAACATTCAGTGAGATCAAGGCTGGATTTATCAACTTTATGTTTTGCTCAAAGGCAGTAAACTGGCACTAAGAAGAACTCGTTTGTGACATTTTAATCAATAAAAATAGCGGAATAACCGTATCAATTAAGGCTTGTTTTAATTACTTGTATTTTTGTGTGAGTGCACAACCAAAAAGCTAAATAAACAAATAAATCCGAAGCCAAAATGTTCATTTGAAATGTAATGACTAGTTAGAGCAGGAATTCAGGCGAGACTTACACCACAGACAAACATTTCAGGGCCAAGGCTGTAGCACTGGTTAGCTAACTATGGCTTCAAAAAATGCGCAGTGACCTTGACAAGATGAAACAAAATACAGTTACACACGTGTTATGCAGCAAAAGATGGTTATATAACTACTAACAGTCCAAAATATGGGTGGCAGGGTGGTGCGGTGGGTAGCATTGGATAGCACTGGGAGTTGTCTCACAAGGTATATAGTTCAATCCTCATATGTTGTCCACGTGGATTTTATATGGTTTCCTCCAACCATCCAATGTAACTAGGGATCCACACACAAGAAAGAACATACTGAAGATTAATGAACACACCATCACCAAGCCACACATCACACAACATTTCAAGTAGAAATGAAGACAGTGACAGTGCAATATTAGCCAAATTCTAAAACTAACACCCGAGACTGTGAAATATTGTTGAGGTGAAGGAAAGAATATTGGGTTATAGTTTTTTTTTTTAAGTTATAATTAATTAGGGTGGAACATCTATGAAACAAGTTAGTTCCCATTATCACTTTCATTGTAACAGCTGTAAACAGTTGTTCCCTCACCAGCTTCTCTTCGGTTCTCTCTCTTTCTCTCTCTCTCTCTCTCTCTCTCTCTCTCTCTCTCTCTCTCTCTCTCTCTCTCGCTCTCGGCTAAAAGGCAGAAAAAATGCAGGTTGTCACAACCGTAAGTGCAAGTGCTCACTCCGGAAGTCATCAAGAAAAAACTTAAAGGAACAGCTTTGGATTAAAGCCATTACACACTGAAGTCACTCCATAAATATATGTTAACGTCAAAATCTCATACCCTACATATCGCCAGAGCATCGTTTATATGTTTTACATTGTTAAAAAAAAACACTTCGTTGGAAAAATTTATATTTATTATGATGTTTATATTATGTAAATCACTACTGCCATAACAACAGAGCATTCATATAAACCTGGGATTTTCTTGCAGACAGATCTGTGTTTGTGCTTCTCTTTTAGACATAGAAAAAGCCTAAAACAATCAGATGTAAAGATTTCCACAGGAAAGGGCTGTACATTTGATTATATAAATTATTATAGATTATATGCTTACTTTTGTGCAAGTGAACCATTCTCCACAATTCACACCACAGTGTTTTTTAATAGGGTTTAATTCCTGACTGAGTACTATTGATTTGTTGCTGAACAACTATTTCTGTGTTCATTTTGAAGCTTATGGTCATTATCTGGCTGCGAGATCCATCAACATACAACATCTTAACCTTCAGGCAAAGGCAATCAGGTTTTGATCTAAAATATCCTGGTACTTCTCTGAAAATCATGAAACCATTAATCTTCGCAAGAGCCCCTGGACCATTAGCCACCACACACTCCAAACCATTCATGATATGAGTATATATATATATACTCATACTATTATGCATTTCCTCTTATAATATGAATTTTATGTATACCGTAATTTCCGGACTATAAAGCGCACCCATATATAAGCCGCACCCACTGAATTTTACAAATATTTTTATTTTTAACATAAATAAGCCGCACCTGTCTATAAGCCACAGGTGTCTACACTAATGTACTTTACACAGGCTTTAACGAAAGACACGTTACACACGGTCTAACGGGTGAAATATGTTGCACTTCCTTTAGGAGCATGGCGGTATTTTGGGAATAGCATGCCACTGCATTCTACCGGTATTACTGCGTGTGTTCAAGACGAGGATTATGTCCTTATTATTTTCTGATGCTCATTTCTAAGTTTCTTTGACTAACCCGTAACGCTGTTGCCAAGAAAAATAAAAAAGCACGAGTTTTGGAAACCTGTCTGTGCTTATATGATTTCTGTTGCAACTGAGTTAGCGAGCTTATCCCTTAACCCTGACTCAACGTGCTACAACGGCTTGTATCTAAACAGTAGCCTACCAAGAAAGTCATTGTTCACTGTCTTCCTCCTTCCTTTCACAACTATTTCTCTCGGGAGTTTATCTTTTGGCATCGTCGTGCATTTAAAAATCACCCGATGGAAGTTTTTTCTCCCGAAGCCGTGCAGCTCAGAACACAGGTGAGGTGCGTTTTTTCGTTTCCGTTCGGAAATTTCATTGGTCTAATGTTATGTCGCTCAGTTTTTTGGCTTGAAGTTTGTGAAACCGGGAAAAACCCAGGAAAAATTCATAAATTATCCGCTTCGTTGTTTAAGCCGCGGGGTTCAAAACGTGGGAAAAAAGTAGCGGCTTATAGTCCGAAAAATACGGTAGTTACTGTCACATGTTCCACCTGTTCACACTTTTTAGCAATGTCCTAATACTGTTTGATTTGATAGCGGTGATTTGCATCCGCTCTGTCTGTTTACTATAAGCTTCTTCGGTATTTTTCATAGCAGTGGAAGACAAAAGGATAATACATGTACAAACTCATTTAATTAAAGGTAACAATCAAGTTTGCAGATACAGAAAGTATACTTATTTTCTTTATAAAAAGAAAAAGGCGTAGGCAATTCATTATATCCTTATAATAAAATATATCAATATAACAACATCTTTATGCAGGTTTTTAATTAACTTTGAAGCACTGCACCCTTCTATATTTCCTTTTTTTTCTATTAGAATTTGGCTCCGTTTGTTTTAATAACACAACTGCCAAATGATATCATGATTTGGCTTGTGTATCCTCCAACATGTGCTGAACATTTATTTGTTTGTCCATCATTAATTATAGAAATGAGCAATTGTAATGGTCATATATATTTCGCATTATTGTAGGCATTAATTAACACAATAAATCCAAGTTATTCAAGTGGAAACATTACGGGTGAGCGCCTAATCACTGCTGCCTATTCAGGAACAGAAACGAAACTGGATTTGATATGTACTATTTTAAAACTTCACCATCATAACTGAATGCAAAATATAATCTCAGATCTGCAACTTTCACTCAAACTATTAGCTTGTTATTTGCTCCACACTAAAATCATTCTGAGTTTAAACACGAACAATATGTGAGTGCCTTGCAGGAGCATTAGCATGGCTAATTATATTTCATGCATTTATTGGCACAATAATAACGCATAAATTAATTAGGAATTGAACTCACAGTGGCATCTAATTGAGGAGGATGTTAAAACTTGGAGGACAAAAAAATGTTTGTCTTTTCTTTTCACAACAATTTATGTAAAAAAAAAAAAAAAATGTTTACGTGAGAAACCGAGCATGAAATTGACTTGTTTTAAATGTTAGCTTAAATCTTTAAGTGTTAATGCTTTCTGGTAATGAAGTAGAGGTTGTCCTGGCAAAACTATTTAGCAATGTACAAAAAGTTTTAGTTCAAAATAAAAGCTTAAACCTAAAGTAGTGCTAAAAAAACAAAACAAATTAATTATTATATAATAGATAATAAATCCTCTTAAATTTCTCACAAGTTTATCAAGGACAGAGCAGTGAATGGAGTGGGCAAAGACCAAAGGGAAAATTAACCGAACATTCCAAAGGTGATATGAATGAGTATCCTTTTTCATTTCTTTTCACAATTCCATGATATATATATATATATATATATATATATATATATATATATATATATAAGCCAGCAAATGAGTCATCGCAGCATCTAAACAACTGGAATGCCCTCCTACTTCCTGCGTGCAGATTTCTGTTGAGTTGTAGCCATTCTACGAGGACAAAACCGCCTTTTCCATAAAAGAATGAGAAGTGCAGGAAACATCCTAACAACGTCCTCTTGCCCCTTCTCCGGTCCTCTCTGTTCCAGAAAGTGGCCTCTTTGGCCTCTGCGCCAAAGCCTGAAACAAGAGCTTGAAGCATGAAGGGCCTGGGTGCACAAAGAAACTCCTGTCATTCTCAAAGTCCTGGGCAGGTCCCAGTTTCTCTATCACATGGGACATGCCCATTGCTGATCCAGAGGGAATGAACCCCCGCTATCTGAGTTGCACTTCCAATTCTTTCAGTGCTCTGTAAAAGGGGACGTGCACTTACCACCTAGTCAAAGCCTGCTAACAAAGGCTAATTTCCCCCTTTTGAGAGGCTGACAGGAAGGACAAAATGTGAGAATAATTACAAACCATCTTCAAACCTGCACAACATAAGACAGGGTGTTTTAAAGCTAGAACAAATCTTTAAAAAAAAATAACATTCAGACTGGAAATAAGTCTATAAACATTGACGTGCTTATCCATCTCTTTGCCTTCCTTTCACAGACACAATCCATGCCTTCTGCACCTGCAAACACCCATTGCTGAGTCATTTTACCGCTGACAGCACTGATGATAGAGCCATAATTTAATCAAGGAGCTCTTGACCACAACTACTAAAGTAGAGTAATTTACATGAAGTGTGAAAAAACGTGCACTACTCACTTCTGGGTAAAAATGCTGGCTTGATGCAAAATAAATAAATAAATAACGCTAATACGGGCTCGACAGTGAATTCCTAAATAGTGCTGCTTATCCATTTGACTAAACTTGCTACAGTTCCATTTATTCCACTGGAAAAAAAATAATAAAAGCTTACCAGAATACAACATTAGGTGATACATGAGGTATTTACTAAGAGAGCTGCTGAATGTGAAGGATATGAGGGTAAGTGTAGTGTTTGCACGGTAGTCTGTGCCATGTGCACTCTGCTTGTCTGCTTGTCTGTAGCATAAAAGGCAAAAAGCAACATCTTAACCGGAGGCTTACGCTGCGGCAGCTGCTCCAATACTGTACAATGGCAGACATGCAAACTCTTTGTCGTAATATTGTTTACATTAAGCCCTCTTCAATCACAAACACGCCTAGCATAGATTACAGTACTGAACTGAAACATGTCTGTCTGAAAATAATAATTTAAAAAAATACCACATATCATTTTGCCACAGCTTGATTTAATATGCACTAACACGGTGCAAGAGGAAGAAAAAAATGCTGAATATAAGCAAATATGAAAGCAAGCGAGAGGAAGTCTGGAAGGCAGAGTGCACACGGATATGAAATGCAATCAAGGCGTTGAGAAAAATCTCCCCTGGATCTCACCTCTGTGTAATTACAGAACGCTTTGGCAGCCCTTGTGGGGGGAGGGAGTGTTTAGGGGAGGGCACGGATCTTATGGAGCAGTAGAGTTGAGGGTGCAATAGGGCTCTCGTTAGTGATGGGACAGAGGCCCAATCTACACTATCATGCCATTGTCAGCATTTCTACCAACATCCGTGACCCACTTTCAGGAATTTTAGTGCTTGTCTGTTTCTGACGGAGCATTCCGAGCCAAGGAGAGGCTCCTTTTTCAACACAATCAGATTAACACACAAGGAAGACTAAGTGTGTGAACCTGTAGCCTGAGATAAAACAAAATCTATATATTAGTGTAAATAGGTCAGTGAATCCAGCTTTCGAAACATGAACCAGTGCAGCTTCTGCAGATAAACTGTACCTGCTCTGTTGTGGGTTCGTATAATTGTGTATCATGTATTTACATACTATAGATTACCAAGGTAAACACATCTCTTTGGACCAGAGCCTAGCTACAGCTTTAGAGACATTAGCTCAGAAAGAGGCGAGTTTCTCAAAATTGATAGCAAAAAATTATTATATATGAAGAATTATTTAGAAATGACTGTACAAGGAAGTGTTCATTTATTCCTGCCGCATCAAATTCGCAACAGCTGTGTATCAGTCTCAGACTCGGTCTGTGATGCTAGAAAAAATTAATATATGAAGAACCACAACGAACCAAAATATAATTACTTCTTGTAAAACATTAAAACCTGTCGCAATTCAGTCAGTTGGAAACTGGACCGTCACAAAAGTTGACTGCGTAGGTTTATATTTATTACCCAATTAATTATGATATATAGTATTATTACCTATTATACGCATTAGTGTAAAAATGTTTCAGGAAAGCTTGCTTGCGTGCTCAATGCAAGCATGTAAGAAGATAAGAGTGACCGAGTCTTGATTTGCTATGGAAACCGTCATGATTATGGGTGTAGGTAAATTGATCACCTAAGCTTCTTGAGGTGGTGTCTGTAAAGATAGAAGATTAAGTTCCAGACCGCTCGATGGAAACTGAATAGTTCAGAAGATTAAAAAAAATAGAACTGCCTCACAATTGCTGTAACCTTAAAAATCTCCTTATGGTATGAAGATTGCACAAGACAATCTGTGACCTGGAGGTCAAGAGTGCCAGTTCTGAGTCGGAGTGTGTTCAGCTGCCCTGTGATGTAGCATATGCAGCGGTTTGGTGGTTGGCTTCATGTGATTTTCACACCCCCCAGTTGTTAGCTGCCTTAAAAAAATCTAGCTAGTGAGCGGGAATTGGACGATGATTTAAAGTTGAAAGAAACGGGGGCAGAATTTCTTTTCTTTAAATGCCTATGATGAAATTGACGAGATAGAAGATGCGAATGCCACGTTTTAATCCGTAGCTTGAAACTGTTGCTAATTAAATTAACAAACTGAACCTATTTTTTTAATGTTGCTATGCTACAGATATAACGCGGCTGTGTAAAGAGACTACACCAATGCGAATCAATATTATATTGTTCTGACTGGAAACAAGCGAGTCATCACATGTGGGATGAAAAATGATTAGATGAGAAATTGTTTGCTTTGCTTTAATCTGAGAAATACATTTTTTTTTTTCTTTTTGCAATGTATGGTGCTCTAGAAAGCAACGCCATAGGCAAAGGTCGTTTCAGTAACTTTCTTTAATGAAGAATGTACGCCCTCAGCTGAAAAGACGAGCACAAAGCAAAATAATATAAAACAAAACAAAAAAGAATGTGAGCTGCTCTGGTTAGGAACAAAACCAAACAAAACAAAACACAATGATAAAAGTAGAATTGAAATTGAAGACACCCAGTATAAAAAAAGCACAAGAGGCACAGCATGTCTTTAAGCAGGCCATAATTGGCATGGCAGGCCTATATTCAATAGTCTAATAAAAGATGCACAAACGTCGCTAAAAGCCTACCCGCCAGGCACGGTTTGTCCAATGTATGGTAAGTTAGATCAATATTAGCTGCAAATTTCAAAAGGAATCAATACTGAAGACGGAATTGAAGCCCGAGAAAATGTTGCTTGCTTTTTTTTCCCCCCGACATATTTAGGTCAACAAATTGATGTAATAATCACAAAAGTCCAGTTTTTGATGAGGGATAACAACCAAAAATTGCTGTAATGGTGATTCAGTGAGAGAGAGAGAGAGAGCCTTTTTGCTGGGTGCAGCGCCAGCCTCATTCTCTATTTACATAAGCGCGTTTCTCTCTTTTACACATTGTGCAGCTCAGCCTAGTTCCTGGTTCAACCACCATTTGATTTTCCCATCTGGTCAACCTCTAAATGAATTCAAATCATAGCCACTGTCCAGACGACCATTGTTGTGATGACCACAGTGAAAACAAACAAGTGCACATGACTAAATAGTGAGTGGGGGCGAAAAAAACAACAACAAAAAAAAGACCGTCCCATTGATGGACTTGTGAGTCAGCCAGTAAGCAAGACAGAGAGACAGTGATATAATGCTCTATTCAGTTATCTCTTGATGCTGCATCCAAATCCAAGGCCATTCGCATAGTTTGTATACACCCAAGATGCATTAACACACCATTTATCACAAAAGTAAGAGGTTTCGGATTCTGATCATTATTGCTGAATAGGAAGACACTTCCAAACTGGGTAGCATTTAATGGCGACAAATCATTGCATCAAAAAATGTAATAGAAATCTCACTTTGAGAAGACAGCCTCAGTAAAGACGTCTGATTCCTTAATTTTTTTTTTTTTTAGCAATTTAAAAAAAGTCATTCCATATTTCTGTATTAGTTTCTATGATTTGTGAATCTTGATACTACTGTAATGGAAAGGTTTCTGTGCTACCCCAATCTAAAATCTCGTAAGAATACAGATTGTCCTGGCAGAGGCTTGTCAAGTCATCCTACACACACACATGCACACACACACACACTACTGCCTTTATTGCAGATTAATTCAGATTCACAGCACTGTACATTGGGACAGTGGGGGGATTAGTCAACTCTTATGCATGCAGGATTTTACTTCCATGCAAACGATCCTCTGAATGCATGCAGCCTGGGCAATCTCTCTCTCTCTCTCTCTCTCACTCTCTCTCATTTAACGGACACGCGAGATCAAATGCACGCGTGTTTATGTCCAGGTACCGGAAGTGGAATGTAAGCGCGTGAAGTTGAGGCGGTTTTCCGCTTACCTCTGACTCGCTTCAGTCACTCCGCATTGAATGAGAGCTCGGGCCGTTCGGATAAACGTTTCCCACCGTCTTCAGCGCACCCACTTCTCCATGTTTTCTTTTTTTTTCCGGGGCCTCGGCTCGTAGCAGGTGGACGCGCCTCTCTCTCTCTCTCTCTCTCTCTCTCTCTCTCTCCTTCGATCTCTCGAGCTGTCTCTCTCAGTGATGGAGACCGAGCCTCGTTTCTGTCCTCCCTCCAGAGCTCACTGCTCCATTTTAAAACAGGAAGTGTCCCCTTTAAATCCCGTTTCTTTCTGCGGTTTTTTTTCTTCTTCTTCTTATAAAGCCTCCCTCGTGCTGTTCGTTGTCTCCTCGCCGTGTTCTACCGGCTGCTCGAGGCTGCTTCCATTGTCGTATCAAGTCGTAGCGCTCGCTCGCTCTCTCTCTCTCTCTCTCTCTCTCTCTCTCTCTCTCT
>JAAIIK010000038.1:2141251-2155210 GCA_014706435.1 Silurus glanis
TATTATTATTATTATTATTATTATTATTATTATTATTATTATTATTAATATTATCATCATCATCATCATTATTATCATCATCATAGTAATAATGTTAACCTTCATCCTTCACTCATTTATTCATTCTGTTCAGGGTCGGGGTAAAATTAGAGCCGCTATCAAAATAACACTCTCTGAATGGGACACCATAAACACACACATACACACATATACACACACACATACGTTCAGCAAACAGGCTACTACACAATACCTCGAAACCCCAAACATACCATACAACCTGCCTTAAAACTATGTGTATATGTATCCATATTTTTTTATGGAAAGGATGAAATGCCTTAGAGATGAGATGGTCAGAGTGGAATGGTCAGACTAGTTCGAGCAGTTAGGAACTCAAATAACCACTCTTCACAACTGTGTTGAGCAGAAAAGCATATCAGAGTGTACAGCATCTACTCTAGAGGCAGATACATCGGGTACCGCTCCTGACTGTGTAGAACAGTAGTCTGAGGCTACACTAAGCACATTAAAGTGGACAGCTGAAGATGGGAGACACATAACCACTCTATTATAAATTGATAGAGGAGAGTGCAGGTCTTCATTTTCTACTCAGGTAGATGTAGCACTACATCTCGCTTAAACTCGAGTAGCGGTCAGGGCATGAGCTAATTAAATAGATAAGTTAAAGAAAAAAAATCAACAAAGCCTTCATTTTCCACCAATTCAATTCTCTCAAACACTACAAGTTCCACCTTTTTTGAAGGTTCCTTTTGAATCTTTATAGATTCAAAGGCTATCCAATTTCCACAGAGCATTGTACATTTAATACATTTGTACATATAAATGAATACATTTGTTGAGTTTAGGACTGAAGGACTAAAGTTTTATTAATCTCTTCGTTAACATAGGCATTTTTTTGTTTTGTTTTAGTCTGTGTTTAAAGTGTATTGTCTATTGTAGATTTTGTTGAGTGTATTGTTATGGATGGTAAAATATATGTGTTTCACATCTTAATACATTCTTAGAATATTTGACATAAATCGGTTATATTTGATCACTGCTGATATATGGTATATATTTCTACACAGGAACATTTGGAAAGTCGTTTAATGAAGTTATTCAGCTATTCATTCATCTTCCTCAACTCATACTGTATATCCTGGCCAGGGTCGCTGTGGATCTGCTTTGGGTTTGAAGTAGCAGCTCACCCTTGATGGGACACCAGTCCATAGCAGGGCACCACTACCCATTAACGTCACTAATCAGCATGCTTCTGGGAGGAAATCAAGGAACCTGGAGGGACCTAAGTGGACACAGAACATGTAAAATTTCACACAGAAAGTGGATTATGCATGAAGCAATAATGCTACTCCTGCAAGACCAAAAAAAAAAAAACCCTACCATTTAAGGTCATTTTCATGATCCCACTACAACCATTTATTTGTTTGTTTGTGTGTTTGTTTAGAAGGAACATATATATTTAACTGTGCTTTCAGTGCATATTGGTTGTTTTAGTTTTAGTTTTAAACAAAAGCAAATCTATGTTGTCTGCAGCTGTTGCTTTAACCAATCAGACTACGAAGCACTCTAGAAGGTGTCCAGTCACATCAGCATTTTTACGTCCTTTAATTGGATGGTCAAAAAGAGTGCAACCCACATCTGTCGCAAACTGCAGAAGCTCAGATGGATTAGTAGCTGTTTTTTCATTCCACAATGGATGACAGAGTAGAAGAAATTAATTTGGTCACAGATATACTTACTAGGACATTAAATAAAACGGCTTTTTCAAGAAAAGCCGGACATGACACGGAAAGGTCGGCCAAAACAGTTCAGAACAGTTGTTAAGCTTTTTCATAAACCATTTATACTTTTGAGTTTTCGTTCCCGTAGAATTTGCACAAAAACACAATTTTCCTTATTTTCAAATCCCTAGGAAAACCGTAATGCATAGAAAAATTGTTTACATAAATTATTATTGATGCTTCTGTTAGAGATGATGCACATGGTGCAGTGCGGCTGTGGCTGCAGTGAACAGAGACTTGTTGAGTTGTGCTCATTGCGTTTCTTGCCATTGAGTTTCCTGCTTTAGTAATGGCATTCATTCTCACTGTATGAGATACCTGTCTGTGATGCAGCGGCCCGTTATATTGCGTTTCTTACATTATTGATCACTTTTGTAGCCGTGGCATCATAATGATGGCATTAAGAGGTGGATTAAAGTCTAGGTGTAAAATGCACGGGCCACCACTTTAAGAAACGTTATTCTTTCTTTCTTTCTTTCTTTCTTTCTTTCTTTCTTTCTTTCTAATACTGCAGTTGGTTGGTTGATTTTAGTTATTGATTAATATGAATTATACAGCTGAGCTGAATCTTCATCAAAGGTCTAATATTCTTTACTAGTCCTGGGACGTCAGCTCATAACTTTTCCATTTCGTAGCACAGGGTTTTAACATTTAACAATCTCTTTCTAAAATATAACTACAAATAAAGAAAATATATAAAATAACTAAAATAATAGAAATGTATATTCTAAAATGGAAAATAAGCATTCATTCTTTTCACACATTTTCAAGCTCAGGCTTAGTCTCTCAAGGCCCTGTTGTTGGTCCCCTTTTCTTTACTGAAAATATGCTAATTTCTTGTGTGTTTAGATGACAGTACATGTTTATTTCCTTCACATCTATTTTGGTCTTATCTTATTATATTGGGAGATTTGAAGATCTCAGATGTCACTTGACTTATTGCACTTCTAACATTGAATTTTTCACGTGACCCCCGTGACATTTCCAAATTAATACCAAGAAAAAGGTCATTTATATTGAATAATATGAATGTGGCACATGTTTATAACGTAGACCCAGTTTTAAATTTCATCCTTGCTAATACTTAACGATCTTCATTAAAAGTATATATTTTTAGAAACTAGTAAAGCTATTAGAGCAGGGCAAGCATTTAAAAAAAATATTTAGAGTAACTGAAATGAATAATAAATGAGAAGTTTAATTGTTATAGCAAAAAAAAAAAAAAATAGAAAATTAAACACGACTTTCATAAGCTTACTGTGAAAGTTATTGTCAGAATTGTACTTAGGGCTTCCACAAATGTTTGCTATTCTCATTGTGTTGCATTTTGCTATTGACTTTAAAAGAAAAGAGTTTTAGCTGCATGTGAATATTCATATCTGTTTTGACCGGAAGCACTGAGACTTTTACACATCCATTACCCACATGGATTTACCCTCCTACACAGAGCAGTGGGAATAACTGCATCCTCTTACAGGTTTCAATGAATATTCATTTTGCAAACACACGCACGCACGCACGCACGCACATTTGCACAGTCTCTTTGATGCCTCACTGTATTTCCCTTTAACAGCAGCTGTTGAGCTTCTCTGACCCCAGACACATAAATAAATTGTCTTGAAGTCCATTTATTGAATTATTCAATACCACATAGTGTTCTACCAATAAATCAACCTTCCTAATTTTTGCCTTAATTTGATTATTATTATTGTTTTGTTTTTTGTTTTTTTGTAAGGGTATGCATTTTGGGTTACATACCACCCTAGTCGGGCATTGGATTTCACCAATGTAAGCCTTTAATCCTATTAAAAACTAATTTTATTTCTTATGTTCGTAAATGGTTCTTTGTCAAAGTGTTCTTTTTTATATTTTGTATATATTTGTCTATACATGTGATTAAGTTCTATACTAGTACTATTCTTACTGATCAACAATCAGCTTACACATAGTTATGCTTAAATTAGTCTGGTCTTGCAACACAAGTCAGTTAACAATCACATTGTTACAAATACTACTCTAAATATGTTTGACTTCTATTGCAAAAATAGTGAGTTGTACAGTAGTATGATATTTTAAGCTCAGCAATGTGCTTATCACCATCACCAGAAATGGTCCTCTTAAGCCCAATCAGTTTTACAATCAGAAAAAAGAAGCATTTACAGAAAAGTTCTTCAGAGAACCAAAAATAGTTCTATAGCATTACTGCAAAAACCTCTTTTTGCTTTTTTATGGCACATTTTTTAACAATTTCTTAACTGTATTTGCTCATTATAGCTGTATCGTATGTTTTATGCTCACTTTTCCATTGACAACCATGAAAACCTATTATAGCAAACAACAATTGTCACTTTATAATATTTGTTAATTCGTTCAAGAATATTCAGGAAAGTTTGCTGGACATGCATTCAGAATCTGCCAGTAAGTACCACAGTGCTGCAGAAAAAGATTAAATGGAATTCTTTATCAAGCATTTATTATAATACCCATATGATTTTCTGTTGAACGGTCATTTAATAATGACGAAAAACATGAACATTGAATGTATTTTTGGGATTTAATTAAATGTTCATTCTTTGGAGACTCAATGTGTTTCGTTTGTGAATTTTTGACAGAAACATGATGGTATTCTGGTTGTAATTTTAGCATTTTGGTTTGGATACTGCAACAAAACCACTAGTAATACATTATCATTCATCATACAATCATAGTTACTGGTCGTTATTCCTAGAATCACTTACATTTATGAAGGGATGATTACACTTATTGTGAAGCACTATAATATTTGAATATGAGCTCTGACACCAAGACTGTGGAACCAAAGTTAAATTTTTTTCTATATTTAAATAAAAGGACAAAATTATGCACCTTTCAAATTGCTTGCATTCTTTCACAAGCTCTCATGCCCTTAGTAAGTATGAAATATAAAACTATTAAACTATAAAATAAAAAATCTCCCACTCACATGAATTCTGTGTTGTTTTCTGTGGGATTAGAGTCCTGGTGCAAAACGAAATGCCCTGTGAACCTTTTTGGCAAGTGTTCTTTAACAACAACAGCAAAAAAAAAAAAATCACTGAACTGAGTATGTGTATCTGCATTTTGATTTTTTTTTTTTTATAAAACTTATTATTTTTCATTCCATTCATAATGTAATCATTTACACCGACCAGTAGAAGGGTCAGGAGTGTGTCGCTTATCAGAAAGCAGATGTGCCATTTTTATAATTTGGAAAGAGAATTGCCCTGACTTGATATCTAGTGTATATTCAGCTTGTCAAAAGCCAACATGAGTCACACTGAGCCTGGTTCAGGCTGTATGCAGTGACAGAGATAGATACTCGGATAAACATTGAATACAGCTGTACATACTGTTTCTTGGTAGGATATGATTATGCTTGCAGTGACAGTTTCAGTAGTTGGTTCAGGGCCCTGTCTCTACCTGCACAGAATTGTTTACAAAATTTAATTACTGTATTGTCTGATTTAACATAATATACTTTAAAAAGAAAAGTATTGGGACACCTGATTTTTCCAGTCAAATGTGGTTCTTGACTAAACTGCTACCACAAAATTTGAAGCATACAACTATATACGCTGAGGTAGCAATAAATGTTCTCTTTGTGAAAACTAAGAGACCAAAACCATTCAAGCATGAGAATGCCTCTGTGCACAAAGCCAGCTCTATGAAGATTCAAATGGGTTGCAGTGAAAGATCTTGAGTTCAACCCTACTGAACACTGCTCCTGCTACCCAGGCCTCCTCAACCTACATCACTATCTGACTTTACTAAAGCCCTTGTGGCTGAACAAGCACAAATCTCCACAAGCACACTCTAAAATCTAGTGGAACATCTTCCCAGAAGAATGATGGTTAATATAACAACAAATAAAGACTACATTTGGAATTGGATGTTCAAAAAGCAAATATGAATCTTACAGTCCCATATAGTCCATCACATGTCCAGCGCTATGTAATTATTTTTTAGAAATAACCTGTTTTTATTACTAAATGTGATCGAACTGACATAACACATCTTTTAAAACTAGATGAAATGATATTTTTATGTACAAAAAAAAAAAAAAAAAGTCAAAGTTGCTTTTCTAAGCGCTCAGCATGGCGACGTGTACTCCGCTTACTTCCAGAATGATAAAAGACATCTCGGTGTGATTAAACAGATTTATACAGAACTGTGAACTAAAATCTTATCAACCTTATCTGTCCAGTTACAGTACAGATTTTTTTTTTTTTTACCAGATTAATTATAACTAAAGAATGAAACCTATTCTCATATCTACAGAATATTGCCTGTCTCGCCTTTAAGATAACCGTTTCAAAGGTCTTGTATGCATCAGCAGTAGATCTCCTACTGCCCTGTCTCATCCTACACCTCCTTCCCCTACTCCCCCCTCAGTCCTGACACACACAAATACACTCACACTTGGCCTTATTAGTGCCTTTTGTGTGATTTCCTGCCTACGTTGAAACATTATGCCGGCAAACGGTGAAAAGAAAAGTCCTCATTATGTTCTGAACTCTTGAATCTTTGCAGGCGCATTTCATGTTGGACACGGATATCTGTGGCTGGTACAGTTCATTTGCCCTTCTGTCAAAAAAAAAAAACAGCTACATTTGCAAATTTTGCCTCACACAAATGAGGGTACAGCGCTTACTGAGAAACAACCATGGTGATTAGAGAAATGTGTCCTTTTTCAATATACATGATATTATTTAGAGTAGAAAAAAACAACAATGTGATTTCCATGCATCTTACTTAGCTCACCTTTAACTACAAATGTTTCCTGGATTATTAAAGGAAAAAGAAAAGATTGTTTACATTTCAAGTGATTTGCTAAAAAAAAAAATCGGACAATCAGACATTTAAGGCACCAGCGTCTGGTTAACAGGAGGAAGAAACTACATAAAAAATATGTTTCTAGTGTTCACCCTGATTATTTACAGGAATATCCTTAAGTCTAAATCAAGACCAGGATCACTTCTCTATAAAACTCTGTATTTATTTATTTTCTACATAATTCTTTGTATGTAATTCTCTCAAATTAATCAAATTGACATAGTCACAGCCTCTGCAGTAAGCTGACTCAATTTAGTTATTGAGATAAATGGCATACAGTGCGGAAAAGCTTATATCATGTCGTTTTAAAATGCTGCATTTGGTTGAAATGGTCTAGGTTTATAATAATATAACATACTAAGAGTAATATAAGGGAATGTTTGAGCTGCTTGACCAAAAATTAGTCGTTTAAAAAAACATTTTCTTTAATTAATATAACTTATTGTTGGCCTATGTCATTCCTCCAAATATTGTACCGTGTTAAAAGCTGGTGACTTTAATTCTTTAATTCTTTAGTTCTTTAATTACAGTGCCTTGCTTGAGTATTTACCCCTCAGGAAATTTTCCACAATTTTTATGCTTTAATTATTAATGCGATTATGTGTTAAGAATCTTCACAAAATAACCCCTGGTGCAATCATTTGCCATCAGAAATCACACAATTAGTTGAATAGAGTTCACTTTAAACATGTGTAATTACAAGTGTGACACGATCTTAATATAACACAGCTGCTTCTAGGAAGATGCCAGAGGTTGTTAGAGAACATACCTAGACAAACACTGAACATCACAAAGGGCACCATGAAATCCATCTTTTAAAACTGGACTGAATATGGCTCAACCACAAAAAAGTCACAAGAAGGCCATTCACTAAATCGTACTGACTGGTAAGGAAAGCAAGAGGTCATAAACAACTTCTAAGAAAGTGAAGCTCAGATGGTGGGTCTATAATCCAGACATTCAACAAAGCTGCAGTGAAAAACCTGGCAAGTTTATTCAAATCAATTAAGAAAGCTGATCATCACTATATAACTGATTGCTTTGTTAGAAATATAGCGGGTTGTAAGATGAAGGAGAAGGAACATTTCTGGAGTGAGTTAGATGAAGTGGTGGAGAGTGTAAAGTACCTAGGAATGAACGATTGGTGATTGAGGCGGACTCCAATGGGCATGTTAGTGAACAGAGGTGATAAGGAGGTGATGGGTAGGTATGGCCTTAAGGAGAGGAATGTGGAAGGGCAAATAGTGGTAGATTTTGCTAAAAAGACGGAAATGGCAGTGGTGAACACATTTTAAGAAGAAGGAGGATCATAGGGTGACGTATAAAAGTGGAGGAAGGTGCACACAGGTTTACTATGTTCTATGCAGGAGATACAACCTGAAAGAGATTGGAGACTGTAAGGTGTTGGTAGGGGACAGTGTAGCTAGACAGTATCCGATGGTGGTCTGTAGGATGGTTTTGGAGGTAAAGAAGAAGAGGAGGATAGTGAAGAATGAAAGAAGAATGAGATGGTGGAAACTGAAGGAGGAAGACTGTAGAGTAAGATTCAAGGAAGAGGTCAGACAGGGGCTCGGTGGTGGTGAAAAGGTGCTGGATGATTGGGCAACTACTGCAGAAGTGATGAGAGACAGCTAGGAAGGTACTTGGTGTGACATCTGGAAAGAAAAAGGAAGACAAAAAGATCTGGTGGTGTAATAAGCAAGTGCATAGGATTAGTAAGGAGGAAGTAAGAGCAGCTATTAAGATGAAGATGAAGATGTGCAGACCTGCAGTAACTACAGGGGAATTAAGTTGATCAGTCACACCATGAAGTTATGGGAAAGAGTAGTGGAAGCCAGGCTGAGAGAAGAGGTGACCATCTGTGAGCAACAGTATGGTTTCATGCTGAGGAAGAGCACCACAGATGCATTATTTGCTCTGAGAATGTTGATTGGGAAGTATAGATACGGTAAGAAGGAGTTGCATTGTGTGTTTGTGGATGTGGCATGTTGTATGGTTTAGAGACAGTGGCATTGAGTAAAAGACAGGAGGTGGAGCTGGAGGTAGCAGAGTTGAAAATGGTGAGATTTTCGTTGGGAGTGACGAGGATGGACAGGATTAGAAACGAGTTTCTAATCCCAGAGGAGGGACATGGGGTATATAGGAAGAAGAATGCTGAGGATGGAGCCACCAGGAAGGAGGAAAAGAGGAAGACCAAGGAGGAGGTTTATGGATGTGGTGAGAGAAGGCATGCAGGTAGCTGGTTTGAAAGAGGCAGATGTAGAGGACAGAGTAGTATGGAGATGGATGATCCGCTGTGGCGACCCCTAATGGGAGAAGCCGAAAGAAGAAGAAGGAGCAGCTTTGTTGAACATATAAACAACTTGCTTAGTCCCATTAACCACTTTATCCCTATCTGGCTTGTGATAGATCCAAAGACTGTCCTCTGAACAGTGTTTGGGAGGTGAGAAAACATCCTGGATGATATGCCAATCCATGATCACGAGGTACGATGTACATACTAATTTACATAGTCAACCATAGGGGCAAATTATCATAGCCAATTAACAAGTTTTTTGGAGGTGGGAGGAAAACAGAGAACCCAGAAGATACCAAAGTGGATATGAGAACATGGCAAACTCTTGATAGACATCACCCAATTCCAGGAACAAACCCAAGACCCAGGAAACTGTGAAATTACAAAACTTTTTGCTGCATTCAAAAAGCTACACCAAAGTGGTCCATTTGCTTAGTCAATGCCAAGGCCTCAATCCAATCAGATGATTTCTTTTATTCTTTTGCAAATTTTGAATTTGTTTTTGAAGATTCGATGCATGCTTGTGTGTGTCTTGCACTTCTGTCTGGTCATTCTGCCATAAGGTCCAGAGCAGTGGAGTGTTTCACTGATGGTTGATCTTTTGCCAATTTCTCCAATCTTTAAATATGATCTCTCAAATACAACTAGATTGACTATCAGGTTCTGTGTCTCTTACCAAGGCCCTTTTCCTCATAGGCAGAATCATAGTGAAAGATGATCCAGAGAAATGGAGTGTACATGAGATACTTTTCAAATATGTGCGCAAATAAAAGTAATCACAAATCCGAGTTTGGCTTTGTCTCAATTGGGTCTAAAGCATTGAATTATATGTAAAAAAAAAATAAATACAAAAAATAAAAAAAATATTTGCACTTTGTTACACTGTGCAGAAATTAATAGTAAAATACAGTTAATTCTTTTAATTCTATTGTAACATGGGGAGAGGTTCAGAGGTGGTGGAGTGGAGGTAGTCATGCAAGATATAGTAGATTCTGAGAAGTACTTATAAATAATAATAATACAAAAATCCTAGCCCATAGAAGGAAGAGTAGAAAACACAATTACAGAAATATTTCTAAATATGTATTTATAGGATTCCAGCAATCCAGCATATGGTTGCACCATACATGGTGTACAGGGCTAAACAGATATCACGTAACACACCATATGGGACCAGTGAATATCAGCAGCAAGCAGACAGGCGGGTATGAGCTTCAAGTAAAATAAAAAAATAAGAAGAATACACATAAGAGCTTGGTTTAAAACAAAGGAGGCTTGTGCTTGCTGCTTGAATGACAGGAGAGGGAGTAAAGCTACTCAAGCATGGTAGCATAAGTGAGAGAGGATAGGCTTGATAAAAACAAATCAGTGCTTGGTCTATGGAATATAGGTTTGCGAGAAGAAAAATGATGATACTTTTATTGACTGATACTTCATTAACAAGCTCTATATATTAATTAAAGGGTTCTGTTACAGCCCATCCCACATATTAGGGTCAGAAGGCACCAGGTGTGTAAACAGCATTTAGTTTTAATTAGACATATATCAGCTAATATGAGTAAAATCATCCCAAGAAATACTTTCCCTTTTGAAGATTAAAAAAATAATAATAATCATCTGCATTATTGTGTAATCATTACTTGAATTTCTAATTATGGGTTTTGATTATATAAAAAATACATGCCCATCATCAGCCAGTTGGGGGTTGAGGAAATATTTTACCACTGAGCTACAATCATGAAATTGTCCTTTTTATTGTTGTACACAATATGGCCAAAAGTGGACACTTGACCTTCATACCTATATGTGCTTGTTGAACATCAATTCCGGACCTCATCCACCTTTGGTGTTTGGTTGTTGGCTTTATGCAGGTCACATGAGTTCTTCCATTCCAAGCATGGCAAACCGTGTCTTAATGGAGCTCGCTTTGTGCACCAGGGTACTGTTATGCTGGAACAGTTTTCAGTGTCTTAGTTCCAGTGAAGAGAAATTTTAATGTTACAACATACAAAGAGATCCTATACAATTGTGTGCTTCCAAATTTGTGGTAGCAGCTGGGAAAAGAGCCACATTTCCCCCCCATATATAGCATATTTTGGTAAGAACTGGCCTCTTCAGTGCCATTTGCAAGGTTGTTGGGGTCCCACAGAATGATACATGTTGCTACATATTAAATTGTTTATTGCTTTATAAGTTCATTCTTTTTCTTTTTCGTTGTTTGTTGAAGTCAGTTCTCTATGGAATGCAATTATACATGTTTTTGCAAATAGCTTCTGGTGATGTAGCTTAAGATAAAAAAACCTTTCTTTTGGCTTCTCCCGTTAGGGGTCGCTACAGCGGATGTTTGATTTGGCACGTTTTTACGCTGGATGCCCTTCCTAACGCAACCCTCCCCAATTTATCCCAGGGCTTGGGACCGGCACTGAAAGTGGCTGGGGTTGGTTCCCTGACCAGGGATCGAACCCGGGCCGCAGCGGTGAGAGCGCCGCATCCTAACCACTAGACCACCAGGGAACCTTAAATTTAAGATAATCCACATAAATTAATTTTAAAAACCAACTAAACTAAAATGAAGTTCTAATTAACTGTAAAACCAGCCAAAACATTACAACCATTTGTATAATATTGTGTAGGTCCTCCTTGTACCTCCTAAGGTTGTTTTTAGCCTGATGGTGACTCTCCCATGCAAAGCAATGCACCTGTACTGGGCAATACAAATGATGTAAAAGAAACATGATTCATCAGACCAGTCCACCTATTTCTATTGGTCCATGATCCACCTCTGATGCTCAGATGTTCACTGCAGGTTCTTCAGTAATAGGAACTCCAGTCGGCAGCTACATATCCCCATATAAAGCAAGCAGTGAAGCCATGTGCGTTTTCCTTCATAACCAGCATGAATTCTGCAGCAATCTGTGCTTTAGGAGCTCCTCTGTGCGTTCAGAGGTGCTTATAACCCCGTTTCCAGTTTACCAGTTGTCCTTCCTTCGAGCACTTTTAGCAGGTACTAACCTTTGAAGGCCAGTCTTTTGCCCTTGTCAATGACATTCAGCTTGCCCATTTTTCCTTTCTCCCACACATCAACTTCAATGTCCGGCTGATGGACGTAACCATTATCAGTCATTTAATTTCATCGCCGCTTGTTCAAAGGAGTTTCGCTTCCAAATGCAGTTAGGTCTATCATTTCATCCTTTATGGAATCCAATGAAGATAATTGCAGTATCTGTGCCCCATAAACATATGGATTCCTGAACATTTGCGCAATTAGATTTCGCTACGAACATCTGGTCTAATATAATTTTGCTCCACACCTACACACAAGCCAACAGCTTCCAAATAAGACCTTCAACAACATTCAGACATCAATCATAAGCAAGAGTGACACATTCATCATAGCAAAACAATTAGCACGAGCACACACGGCTGAAATTTACATAATTATTTGGGTTTTTATTTGCAATGCAACAGTTGCCTTTGCTCCTGCTGTTAATGACCAGAAATCCGACATCTCATTATGACAGGACAACTCTGGTAAATGTTTTTCAAAGAGTTTTCACCTTACACTGTAAATAACGTTCCGATTTCACCATACTTAAATTAGCACGTCGGTTTTTATCAACATAACTGTGTATATTAACACGTCTGAATGTCATTCAATTCAAATAGTCTTTGTGCATGACTATAAAGTCGCCCACACCAGAAAGCTGATTTAGAGTTAAATTACATATTTATTGCGATTTGACAATATTTCCAGTCAATATATCTGGGCTGAAGGAAAGAAAAGTCCCAAATAAATAGTTATTATGCTGAATATCGCTCTCAACGAGCAAAGCAAACCTGGGGTCAATTCTGTTGTCGATGTGTGATGAGGAATGTGAAAATCTTTATGTCCTCTTAAATAACCTATCAACTTGTACGAAAATGATATTTCGAAACGCCATTAAATATTACTCGGATAAATGAATAATGGTTGAAACGCCTGATATTAACAAGACTTTCAACAGTATATTCAAGAGGAAAAAAGTGTCCCCGTTTCTTCCAGGCAGTTTTTCACTTTAAAAAAAATCAGACACGCATGTGTATCTGTACAATGAGATAGTGCTCTCTTGTACAAACCCATAGCAGGGTATATTCATATGTACACATCAATGATAAAAAGGCTTTTCTACATGGAGAAAATGAATTTTAAAAAATTTAAACACCTATAGAATGTGTTAAGTGTAAAGCATGAACAGTGTGCATGGAAACTACAGAAGACCAAACCAAGCCAGGAGACCTGCTGAACCTACAGAGTCAATCAACAACTGCTCGGTTCAGGCTAAACTCAGACACGTGATCAGAGGAAGTCTGTCACAGGTATGACTATGTGCACACAGGTTCCCTCCTCTATATCTGACTCTACACAACAAAAAAACAACAACTTGTGTGTGTCTCAGCAGGAGCAGTTGCCGCAGCCCTTGACGCTGTTGAGGATCTCCTCCTGCAGCTTCCTGCGCTCCTCCTCCTTCTGCGAGACTCTGTCAGCTGAAGCAGGCTGCGTCTCGTCTCCGTTGTTGTTTAGCGCTTTGCTGTTCTGTGTGTTCCAGAGATCGGCGTACAGGCTGCCCGGGGTGCTCAGGAGTGTGTGGTGACTGCCTTGTTCTGCCACCTTGCCCTGCAGCATCATGGGAAACAAGAGAGAATGGAGGTGAGACGAAGAGGGTGAGAGGAGAAAGAGAATCAGGCACATGGCACAGAAAGAAAGAGAAGTGAAGGGATAGAAAAGGTGAGAAAACAAGAGTTGACAGAAGGCATGATGAAAAACAAAGAGAGCGAGAGAAGAGAGGGCATAGGAGGAAGCAAGAGAGAGAGAAATTAGGGGGGGGGGGGCATAAGACAAAGAGAGAAGGAGGTATAAAGCAGAGGAGGTGATGAAGGAGGAAATTGGAGAGAGGGCATGAGCGCATATGAGACAGACAGAATTGCAGAGAGAGAGAGAGAGAGAGAGAGAGAGAGAGAGAGAGAGAGAGA
>JAAIIK010000038.1:2157552-2191528 GCA_014706435.1 Silurus glanis
GGGTAGAGGCGATAAGCGGAGGCGGAGGGAAAACTCGTTTTTTACTATCACTCCTGTACATTCATTTAAACAATATTTCTACTTCTGTATATAGTGCATTTATTCATCTGTTTTGCTTAAATTTTGTTATATTATGTCTGTACTTTCTCCTGCACTGGAAGCTCCTGTCGCCAAGTCAAATTCCTTCCTTGTGTGCATAAACATACTTGGTAATATAAGCTATTTCTGATTCTGATATTGAGTTTTGCCGGCATTCGTTTATGCACAGCTATCTTAAGGTCCTGCCACAGCATTTCAATCAGTTTGAAGTGTGGACTTTGACTGGGACTATGCAACACCTTGATTCTATTCTTTTTTATCCCTTTTGTTGTAGATTTGCTGCTATGTATAGGATCATTAATAATCCTGTTGAGTCTGAAATATAACTGCTGGGTTTTGGCATTTTATCTGAGCATTGCACAGTCTGACTTTGAGGTGACATCCAACCCTGGGAAGATTGGCAACTGTCTTGAATGTTTTCCACTTGTGAATAATGTTCCTCACTGCAGAAAGACTTTAAATTGATAAAAAAAAAATGGCCTTATAACCCTTCCCATAATTTTAGGGCAGCAACAAGGAACATTCTTTAAGATGATTGCGATGTCTTTCCTTCTCGGGGTAAAAATGTATAATGTGTAATATATATTGTGGTGTTCATCTGAGGTTGTATATACATATTTTTAAGACCTGCTAAGGACCAGATGATTATAATTTCCTGATATGTAAAACCAAAGAGGGTCTACTTTTATTGTTACATGACTGTTTATATAGAATTGTGTGATATCAATTGTTCTGTTATTTTGACAATGATTACGTGGTGGATGATCCAGATAAAGTTTTGAAAAGCAAACTGAAGTGGTAAAGTTTTAGGAACTTTCTTAGCATTTTAAAAGTCTACAGGACTTGTCAAAAAGAAAGAAAGAAAAAAACTGTTGCCATTTTCAACAAGGGAAGAGAACTTTCTTTAACATGAGGAGATGCAATTTTTTTTTATCAAATAGGTACGTTTAAAAAGAATAAACTATGTTTTTCTGCTGGGTGAACTACAGTTCAGATACAAACTTGATTCACCTGACCAAACCAAGCATTACTATAAAATCACTCTATTTTATAAACGGCAACAAAATAATATATTCTGATCAAAAGGCTGAGCTTAAATCCCAGCACGATCAAACTGCCACTGCTGAGCCCCTTAAGCAAGGCCCTTAACCCTTTTCTGCTCAGTTGTATAAATAAGATAATGACAAGTGGACAAGGACATCTACCAAATGCACTATATAAGGAGCCAATCAATTAAAAAAATATAATAATTAAATCTACTTCTGTAAAAATAACCCAGCTCGGCTTCTGTAGCAGGTCCTTTGTTGTGGTGTATTCAATCACACACTTTTATGTAAGGTGTTTAATAACTGAAGGCGGGTCATCAAACCAGAGAGTCAACACACATCAACACACCACAATTGAACTGACTCAATTTTGTTATGCACATAAATAGTAGTAATAACACACAAACCATTAGATTTGATATGCACCTCAAAATAACCCTGATAATAAGGAATGAAAGCGACTAAAGAATGGTCTATAAATTACCTGCCATGCCAGTTATTTTAGTTCTTTGCTCTACGAACAGTGATTGACACTAGTGATCATGTTTTGTACGTGATGTGGCTTCTACAGCTTCGCTGCTACACTCTTGGGCGGAGAAAAAAAATGGCCTTATTTCTACACTATTAAACCACTACTTTTTTTATAAAAGGTAAAACAAAACAAAAAAAACACCTGAATGCGAATAGTTAGAACGGGGTTATGTACCTTTAAGATCGTAAAAATTACACTGACATTTTGTAGGACCCTCAGTGAATAATGGGTAACATATTCATCTAATAAGTCATTTATAATGATTTATGAACTTCTTTAAGGAGTCTTTAGCAGAGCTAGATGAAATCATATGAATAAGTTCATGGAACGGTGGAGTTGGATTGTCAGATTTCAATTGCATTTACATTTTAGGCATTTTAGGCATAAAGTGCTTTGAGTCTCTAGTAATGAATAAATCTACACTGGTACGCCAGATTACAAACTTAATATAAATATAACTCTTCAATTCTACAGAGCAATTGATATCGTTAGTGTAATGACATCGCAATAAGCATGATTAAAAGTTATGAAATTATTTTTGAAATGCAATGTTTTTGTTTTGCACAATGTTAAATATTATAGACATCATATGTGGTAAAAAACCAAGCAAATGTGCAAAGTTTTAACGAGCTATTTTGCACTACCTAGCTATGTACATAAAATCCTGGTGAGGTAGATACACGTGCATAGACATGAGCACGTGCGGGAGGAGTTTTCTTTTGTTTGTGTGATTTAGAATGGAAATGGATTGGCCAGATGTGTGTGGTGTGTATTGATGAATGATTGTATTTTTTTTCCTTTTGTGAGTATCACCACTACCGTGTTGTATACCGTGTTTAATTGTATGCCGTTCATTTTCGTACTGTTTCGTTTACCCTGAGTAGGGTAGGGTGTTGTGCACCGTTTTGCACTACAGTTTCTTATACCATTGTCTATATCGTTTGGAGTGTGGCACTATTTTTCATTGCACCAGCTTGCACTGTACCGATTTAGTCAGTCTGTTGGAAAATTTCTCCTTTTTTTTTTTTCTTGTTTGTTTGTTTTCTCTCAAATCCAAAATCCCATGTCGGGGATCTATCAGACAAATAAAACCCGAAAAAGTAAATGTTGTTGGTTTTGTGTGTATAGTTTCTGTACCCACCAACACAAAAAAAAACCTTCTTCGAGGTCAGCTTTGGTGAACAGAACACATGCGATTCACAGGTCCTCCCTCTCTCTAGCAAACAAGACGTGGTTCCTATTCCTAGCACGATGCTCAAGGCCACCTCACCTATAAACTAGTTAAAATGAAAGGACGGAATTTGTCTGAGGCTGTGTCAAACTCTGAGGAGAATAGACAGGGATTATAAATAAATAAATAAATAAATAAATAAATAAATAAATAAATAAATAAATTAATTAATAAATTAATAAATTAATTAATTAATAAAGTGGCCCAGCCACATTTAATTATGTCTCAAAAACAAAGTGTAAGAAAATGATCTGCAGTTAAGGTTCTGTGCCAGAAGGCTTTCTTCCAGTCAGCAGAAAACAGCAGCTGAACCACTCAGCAAAGCCCTCGACCAGGAAATGCTCACCTCTACACTTCTCTGTTTGGTCTGCTTCACTTTGTGTCACTTGGGAAGGCTGCAGTTAATTAGTCAGAGTTTGTGTGTGGCCTAGGAGTCAAACAGCTCTTATCTATGAGACTGAATTGAACACAATTATGAATTAATCGTGCATGTGATCTTACCTCATTCAGCACAATAATCTCATCTGCATCCACAATGGTGGACAGCCGGTGGGCAATAAAGACAGATGTTCTGTCAGTTACCATTTCTTTCATGGAGCTCAGAATGTTCTAGAAATCAACAAAGTAAAACTCAATTAATTTCACAAATGTTCATCTCACACACACACACACACACACACACACACACACACACACACACACACACACACCCCTACAGCGATTTTTCAACAAGAGCTTTTCCTGTTCATCTGCAATATCTTGCAACAATATGATTGACAGAATTTATATGAGGACTTCATTGTGACATGATACGTGGGGGGGGAAATGGCTAAATAAAAAGCCTTCAAAAGCAAACATTGCCTGTGTCTGTAATAACCAATAAAGCCTCATCCTTATAAAGAAAAAAAAGAAAAAACATGGAGCTCCTTCTTGAATGTAAATATGAAAACTCCTCCAAGAGAAAATTATCTATGCTCTATAAAACTTCATTGTCAGCTGTACGCAATAAATCGCTGTTCACCAGGATATCAGTAAAATAAGTTAAAAAAAAATTTAAATAAATAAATACAAACATTTTTACAGTTTACGTTGTTTATATCTTATGTATGTAATCACTAAGAAAAAGTAAGCGTATAATTGTAATTAACTAGATTTCTGACAAAATTGTCTTTCAAAAGTAATAAAAATTTAGAAAAAAAGCATTGCAAATTAACACTATCAGAGAAGGCAACAATAAAATGAGAGATAAAAATGTATAATTGGTTATTACGGTAAATTATCCCTAGTTCTATTCATTTCATTCCATTCCATCTGCATGACAATATCTAGGTTAGACTTTTCTACTGCTATTGTTAGTGCACTAGTAAGAGCTCCTGGAAATTGGATGTATATGTATATATGTATATAAAAACAAAAAAACAAATACTGAACCTCTTCAGTGATTGAGTCGAGGGAGGACGTTGCCTCGTCGTAAAGTAGGATAGGAGGGTTCTTCAGGATCGCCCTGGCGATAGCCACACGCTGTTTCTCGCCACCTATCAGCAGCCAGAAAGGTGCAAGGTCATTAACGAAGGCATTATGCAACGCATCATTATAAATATTTATAACGATACACAATGACTTAGTCAATGGCCCAATTGACACTATTCACATTTAATTATGCTAATTATTATCGACAACTGTAATTACTGCTGACAAGCAGCTTTTATTTCAGGAAGTAAAATGTCCTGACCTTGTATAATTGTGTGCTGGAGTGTTTGGGTCACTGTACTTTACATGCATAGTCACAGTGTTTCTCATTATAATTGCATTAGCATATGGTATTAATAAAACATTTTTGCAAAATGAACACTATTTGCACGAGGCGAATAATGTCCCAAATCTATAATTCTCCAAGTTAATCAAATGAGTATGCGGATATAGTTTTTTGACAGATTTCATTCATTACCACACAAATTGGTATCCACTGATATCCTTGAAAGTTTCGTAAATGCAAACAATCACTTACAAAAGGTTATAGGAATCATTATGTACAGAGCTCTGCTCTGATGAACAGAGCATATCTTACAGTAAATAGTCAAGATAAAAATAGCCTATTAAGTTAAACAATATGACCAATCAAGGGTGGACAAGTCATTGGAAATTATTAGCTAGACACATGGCAAGTACAAGCTTACATTTTTAATAATGGTGAGCTAGTTATCTAGTTAAATGCATCAATACAAACTAACAGACACATATGATTTTCTCTCATGACATGACTGTGTGAGAAAGCAGCTATATGACAGTTGTATTGTACTTTATTATTTACCTCCATCACTGTTCCACATACCGGTGTGTTACTAATTCTGAAAAGGTCGTATGTCAGTATCAAGTTATTATTGCGCGTTGTACAAATTGTTCCATCATTAATCAGATCACACCTGAGATGAGGATGCAAATTCTACCCCCTGCCGCACTACACACAAGTAGCTTGTGCAGTAGGTAGTGTTGAGATCTGCTGCTCTATCGTGAAGTGCATTAAGGTTAAACAAACAAATTACAATTTGGCTGCTATAAACTAACAGCTTCGACAAAAACATCTGCTGAGGTGCCCAGCCTAGTGATTTATTCATCTATGAGTGAATGTACAGTTGCGTTTGCGATTTTATCTCAATGTCAAACCAAAAGGTCATAATGATGCACATTAAGCAATTAAATAACAACACTAATGAATGACATAAGTGCTCTGGACCTTAAAAGAACCTTTTGCGAATTGCTCATTAAATAATGTGCCCTTTACATCAGCAAAGTTATACCTGAGAGTTTCAAGCCTCGCTCTCCAACCTGCGTCTCGTATTTATGGGGCATTTTGAGGATGGCGTCATGGATACCGGCAAGCTTGGCTACTCTATACACTTCCTCTGGTGGGGCATTGATGTTACCATACTGCAGATTGTAGAAGATGGTATTGTGGAAGAGGACTGCATCCTTAAGCCCAAAAAGAGAAAAGTCAGATGTTTGCATCAGTGTTTGTTGAGGCTAAACATATATTGTAATAATCTCTTAAAAATTCTATTCCCAACAGATAGACATTAAGACTAAAAGTCCCGGGATCTTTATTGAGAGTCGTTTATTTTACTGAAACAAAAACATCGAGATCATCTCATATTATATTTCAGAAGTGCATTATTAAATTGTTTGTTCAGCATAAATTGTCATATGTATAGTGGTGTGAAAGTGTTATTAGTTATTAGGTTTAGGGGCAAACACTTTCACACAGGGCCATGTAGTTTTGGATTTTGTTTTCCCTCAGTACTAAAAACAATCATTTAAAAACTGCATGTTGTGTTTACTTGTGTTATCTTTAAATTAGTTTGATGATCTGAAACATTAAAGTGTGACAAACATGCAAAAAAAAGAAAAGAAATCAGGAAAACACCAACACCTTTTCACACCAATGTATATCTGAATATCCACATTTTCATCCGATTTTTCTCTCTTTTTTTTTTTTTAATAAATCGAAACAGTAATAATACATAACGCATAATAATGACTGTATGAGTCTCATAATGATTGATATCTATTTGCAGAGAACACTGAAGGTATTAAAATACCAAATTAGCTGAACGTTATCATTACGACACGAGAGCATGCCATCAAGCCACAGAACATAAACAGTGTAGGATTACAGTATTATTAGCCCTTATTTACATATAAATGTCAAGAGAATTCAGCAGGTCTCCAGTAGCACATGTGAGGCTCACCAGTAAGAGTATAATCAAATCGCCATCTTCATGTTTAATATTTAGTGGCACAAAAGTTGTAATGTTACACTTGCATTAATCCACTTGTGCTCTTAATTATCCACCCACGGTTTCAATCCTATATGCTTCAACAAATTGTCTCTGTGTTTGTGCATCGACTTCTTAAATAACATGCATGGCTTAATTTCTATCTGCTGGTATTGCACGGTTTTCAAATAAGCTCCTCAGACATAATAAATTGTCACAGGTGTCACTACCCCCCACCCCAATACTTGGTTACACCTCATCGCATTAATAACAGTGTTAATTCTGCCAGGATTCCACCACTGTCAATTTGATCCCACTCTTAGACTTACTGGGTGCACAAATCGTAGCGTATGGCCAACAACAGAGAATCTGGCATCATGTTCCACTTATATCAGAACTATGATTCCGCACTGACTTGGATAAGTCTGTACAAGTACTTTACAAGTATAATAAAACCAGGTGAATTAATACAATCTGCATTGCAGTATTACTTAAACTGTTTATTATGTATAAAAAAAATTAAAATAAAAAAATAAAAAAAAAAACCCACTCACCTGAGGGACCACACCTAGAGCTTTTCTTAGGCTCTCCAGGCTGACATCTCGAATGTTCTGGCCTGCAATATAGATGTTACCTCGCTGGGGTTCATAGAAGCGAAACAGCAACCGTACGATTGTGCTCTTCCTATTAGAATACATTTCGCAGTTGTTATTAAAGAAACATTCGAAAACAGATTCCTGTAGGCTGTTGGTGAAGAACTGAAGTGATGATGCTTTTACCCGGATCCGCTCCCGCCAACAATGGCCACTTTTTTCCCAACAGGTACTTCGAAGGAAACCCCATTGAGGACCTTTTGTCCCTCCAGATACTCAAAGTAGACGTCCTCGAAGCGGATGGAGGCCTCCTGTGGGGTAACAAGCAGTGGGGGGGCCAGGTCTCTCTCCTGTGACACAGAAAGCACATAATGAATGAGTTTATTGATTAGCAAAGTGAAAAAAATAAATATAATGTTTGTCCAGTAGTGGGGGAATAACAATAATTGCTGTTTTCCAAATATTTCATTTACAATTAGAGCAATAAATTGTGTAAATTATTCTATAATAAAACACTGACCGTTAAAAAAATCATAACAAAAAAAAAACCAACCAAACAAACAAACAAATAAAATAAAAATAAAAAAAGGTGCGATGTAAAAAAATATTTGTTCCATCTTACTAAAACCAAATAAAGTTTTTAGGTCCAGTTTTAAGCAATTTTTGCCATGTGATAATGCTGGCATGTGAATTGTGTATCATTAATTCAAAATTGTGCTTTTATTTTTGTTGTAAAGACATCTGTGATGCCAAAATGCAAAAAGGTTTATGCAAAAAATACATTAATTCATGTTATTAGAGAAATCAAATGAGAGCTTTTAATAATGGATTGATGGGCTGGTCAGCCATGCAGCGAGGCATTGGGTGGGTGGGGGTATACGCATGCGCCACATTGCTGATCGCTGGGAACAAATAGACAGATTTTATTGGAAATAATTATATGCTGCATGCAGAATTAGCCCAATGAAGAATGAGCATCATCAACTTAAATATATTTCAACTCCCCCTAAAAATGTTGCAGGGATTATAATAAATTCTATTGTAAATGATATGCAAATTCTTAAATCCACAGATCACAGAGCCAGGAATAAAAATATGGAACTACTGCTGAATGCCCTGGCATTTCAGGAGAGGCAGAACAATAAGGTCCTGATGAAGCTAGGGGATTGCAGTTATTAACGTGAGGGACAATTCAACATCATTTAAAGTGAATTGGCTCAATCAAGCAGACTACATTAATAAATCAAACAAAAATGCGAAAACAAATGGTCGAATAGCAGGGTTTGAGCAATGATATGTGGTGTGGAGATCATGGAAATCGGTCTACCTTAATCTTGGTGTCCACACTGAGTAGAGTAAAGAGTGTGTTCATGTCAATAAGAGCCTGTCTCGTCTCTCTGTACACTGTGCCCAGAAAGTTAAGGGGCATTGAGAGCTGAAAGAGAAGTCCGTTTACCATCACCAGATCTCCCACAGTCATGGTTCCTTTCAAAATCAACAAGAATGCAGATTAAATAAGCATGGTATGTGGAATATCAACAGAGTTGAAAGTATAAAACCAACATAACACACTAAAAAGTCACCTTGTAGTCAACCAGCTCACAATAATATAAAGACTTTATTCAGACTAAAACACGATTTTTTTTTGTGGTAACGGTAAAAAAAAATAAAAAATTTAAAAATGTAAAAAAAAAAAAAAAAAAACACAACCTCCCCAGACTTTTTGTTAAAGGTGCAAACGAATGAGCACCACAAAAGAGCTTATGCATGCCTTAAAATCTTAATGAAAACAATGCACACTATATGAAAAAAGACTTTGGACACCTGACCATAAGATTCGTATGCACTGTTTGAACATTATACTCCACATTAAGTCCCCATTTGCCATTATAATAAACCTCAACTCTTTTGGGAAGATGTTTAGAAGATTAGATGTTGAAGAGTGGTTCAGCCACAAGGGTGTTAGTAAAGTCAAATGCTGATGTAGGGTAAGGAGTGAAGTCAACATGCCAATTCATCAATGTTCAATAGGGTTGAGGTCAGAACTCTTCCTCTATAACCCATGTAAATCATATCTTCATGGAGCTCACACTGTGTACAGGAGCATTATCATGCCGGGATAGGTTCAGTTCCCCTAAATCAAGGGAAGGAAATATGCATATTTAAAAAGACATCTTACACAATCGTTTGCATCCAACTTCGTGGTACCAGTTTGAGGAAGAACCACGTACGGGCTGGATAAGTCGGGTGTCCAAATACTTTTGTCCATACAGTGTACCTGAATATTCGTAAGGTTTAATATGCAGTAAGGATTCTCACCTGCCATTATGCCCTTGCTAGCAAGCACCATGACACCCGTGAGGCCGACAGTGAAGATTGCACTCTGTCCGAAGTTTAGCATGGCCAGGGTTAAGGTAGTCTTCAAGGACGAGGACTCGTAGACTTTCAAAAAGTTGTCATATTTTTCTGCTTCATATTTCTCATTGTTGAAATACTAAAAGAGAAAAAAGAAAGTGAGAGAGAGCGAGCAAGAGAGAGAGAATAAGTCAGAACGTCATGAACAAGTACAAAAGGACACAATACAGCTGGAGGGCTGGATGCATACTGAAATTCACAGCTATTTGAGTACACGAGGACGAATGTCAAATAAACATACACTCCATACTTGATTGCGTCTTCAAATAGCCAAATTCACTTTTATCTACGTCGCTTGAGAAAAGTCGACACTCAGATTAGTTTCAAACAATAATACACTTGCTTTTCTACCTTAAAAAAATATGTAGAGGTGCTCGAGAACCAAACAGATTTATAAACAAAGTAACAAATGTAACAAATGAACATATTTCAGCAGAGGCTTAAAGGCCACACAGTGAGGCTGTTGCAGTGAGGAAACAAAAAGCTGAATAAAAGAAATAAAAAAAAAATAAAATGTGGAGGAAAACAACGACTTCCGAGGCACTGGTGTTCAAAAATAGAACTGCATCACAGCTACATTAATTAGTTTCAAAACGTGACAAACAGAGGTGAGGCGATAAACGCGGCTTATTAAATGAATCAGTCTTATCAACAGAACTGCTGATGACATGATTACAAAAAGCAACGGTGCAAATGAACAAATAGAGTCTCCAATACCGGCCCACGTTGACAGTGTTTTGAGACCCTTTTTGCAACATGCAGAGCGCGCTGCTTGGCTTCATTAGCACACTAACACTGTGTGTGGCTGCCGGCACTGGCAACATGATCAAAAAAAAATAAATCTACTGGACGGTAATGACAATCAGAATATTTCATTACATCCCAACAAACTTAACAAGAACTTCCTGTGCCAATTAGCTCTGGGAGCGAAAGGTATCAAGGAGCAAGCAGAGGAGTTTCATAGCAATTTCTCTGCTGTCAGGAAATGTGTACAACAGGATAGAGGGAGACAAGTATGCAGAAAAGAGAAAAGTGTGTGTGTGTGTGTGTGTGTGTGTGTTTTGATGTTCTGCAGGAGCTTTTGCGAGTGTAGAACAGATTAGGAGTGGGTGGCGATCTAATTATGTATGCACGCTGGCTTACAGTGATACTAAATCCAGCTGCATTGACATCAGTGACTCGAAATAAAGCCTTATACAAAATACATCTGCGCTTAACAACAAGGGCAGAAAAAAGCAAGCAGTAAAAAAGAAAAGCTGAAAGGGAGAAGAAAGTGGAGAGAGCTGACAAAGGAGCTGAAGGCATTAATCAAATCCATCAGTGAAAAATGTTAAAGACTATTGCAGTAAACAGACGAGAAAGGATTTCTAAAGAGAGTTAATATTCTCCTATCGTGCAAATTGGTTTATTTTGCACTCTGCATTTAAATCCCAAAAGCAGATTAACTTTATTTTTTTGTGTTGCGTATGTAAGCGCCGCCGAACTCAACAAGCTAATTAAACGGGACATAATTGCAAAAGAAATGTTCGTGCCAGGAAACGTGCTGGTGGCTCGTGGCCGGGATGACGAGGGGCGACTCACCTTTACAGTCTCGTAATTAAGGAGAGAGTCGATGGCTGCGTTGCCTGCTTCGTTATCCGCCTTGTTCATCGCTATCCTGAACTGGGTCCTGATCAAACATACACAGCATGTCAAGTAAAGACAAGCATTTAGGCAAGCGCATGCACGCACGCACGCACACACACACACGCATATGTATACACACACACACTTTAGTATATCTTCTCAAGGGACAATACTACAGAAATGAAACTTGGGTATATTTCAGAATAGACAATAGGCAGCTTCTATAGCAACAAAAGTGAGTAAACCCTAAGTGATAACAGCTGTACATCGTGTAACCATGCAGAGCCACGTGTCATTAATTTTTGTCTGCTTGGTGCTTTAACAAATGCACCTCATGGCAAAGAACAAAGAATTGTTGCTCTCCACAAAGATGCCGAGGCTATAAGAAGATCAGCAACACCCTGAAACCGAGTTACAGTACAGTGGCGAGGGTCATGCAGAGGTTTTCCAAGACGGGTTCCACTCGGAACAGACCTCGCAAGGGTCCATCAAAGAAGTTGAATCCTCATGCTATGCATCAGGTGCAGAAGCTGGCTTCAAAAAACAGACAGGTGAGTGCTGCAGCATTGCTTTAGAGGTTGCAGAAACAGAACATCCGCTTGTCAGTGCTCAGACGATGCGCTGCACACTGCAACAATCATTCCAATATGTACTGTGACATTCTGAATCAGAACACGATGCCCTCCCTTCTGAAACTTGGCCGAGCGGCAGTTTTCCAACATAATACCAATCCAAACACAGCGCCAAGATGACAACTGCCTTGCTGAAGCTGAGGAAATGGCCAAGTATGTCTCCAGACCTGAACCCTATTGTGTGTACGATTATTATACAGTGAGTTACAAGTCAAAGACTTTCGAATGTGCTATTGATAGGGAGGCGCATTCCCACCCCTAAGTTGATTATTTTCATATAACACATCCCACAGTTTTACATTCCTCCTATACCACAGCAATTTGACAGCAATTGCATTTTCAAATATTTATTTTCATTTAATAGTGTTGAATACATGCAAAAGAAATGAGTTGTTGAATAGAAAATGCTGTTGCTGTTATGAATTACATTATATACACTAAAAACATTCATTTCCTCACCAACCTCTGTTTTACTTATTTATTTCTCCCTTGATGCTCATAAGGCAAAAAAAAAGCATGCTGCTTGTTATCAAGAAACTGCATAAACATTGCATGACCTGAGGAACACTTGGTGACAGAGCGGACATGGGAAACTCCTTCCTAAGAAAGTCTCTTACTGGAACATATTTTTCTCAGTTCAATAGCACAGCTTTATAATATGTTACTAATGAATACATAGAGTCTCTACATAGAAGTCTCTGTGAATAAGCTATTTTTATAGAAACACTTTAAAAGGAGGGCATGAATCTAAAATTATTTTTTTTATCAAAATTAACCAGCACTTGCTCACCAACAGCACAACATATATTCTGCAAAAAAAAAAAATATATAAAAAGAAATAATTGTATATTACACATATGTAATTAAAGTATTATACTGTACCTCCACTGTGTAACTGCGATGGTGAATAGCGTGTACGCCGATAAGGTCCCCAGAGTGACGAGAGCAAATTGACCACCACATTTATGATACTGCCAAAGAGATAAACAGGGGAGTTTAACTGAAGCACACACGAATTTCCAGACCACGGGGGAGAATGCCTACTTTGTACTGGCTAAAAAGCAGTCGAACTGCTTCAGGGAGCATTTACCATGCTTCCGTTTTGTGATTATGCCCATTAAATTGAGTGTTACGAATGGACAAAGTAAAGGTGTGGTCAGAGTTAATGTCTCAATCATCGAAGGACTTGAAGGTGATGAAGCGGTGGAGGTTAATCACACACTGCAAGTGGATACACGGCGAGTGTGTGATCTTCAAGAGCGTTGCATTAGTACAGACCAGCCAAAGAAGCAGACTGCTTAATTCAGTCTATGGTGAGCTTAACTGTTTGTGATTCAACCGTTTTTTTTTTCCATCACTATGGGTGTGAACATGCCTCGAAATTGACACTGAGATAAGCACTAATGAGAATCTAATGAGAATATAGTTAACTGAAAAATTGTTCAATCACTTTACCTTAACTTGTAATTTGCTAACTGCTATTAAATACATTAGGTGATACTAAATTACTTATATGACCCTACATAAACCTGTATTATAACAATATATAAATTATATACAAACTGTTAATGTTAACTGACCAGGATTGCGCTGACCAGTGCCATCTCAAAGGCTGTGGGTCCGAGATTGAAGATGAGAGCACTGAGCACAAAGCTGATGCCTCGTGTGCCTCGGTCGATAGCTTTAGACAGCGCGCCTGTCTGCCGGCTCAGGTGGAACGCCAGGTCCAGGTTGTGCAGGTGCAGGAAGACGTTCTTGGCAACGCGCCGGATGGAGCTCTGCGCCACTTTGCCGAACACAGCGTTGCGAAGCTCGTTGAAGAGTGCTGAACCCGCTCGGGACACACCGTCTGAGACAAACAAGCATTGCTTCACCAAATACATAGCACAACGTTTTTAAATTGAAATCGCATTACATTGTATTACTATAGACTTAATAACTAGTTAAACTGTCTAGCGTTCAAACGAGCCTCACCATGGCAAGAAAGGCGTAGTTTGGAAATAACTTAGAATTACGGACAAGGACTACGTTTCCTACCAGGTACGAACTGTGTTTGTCCTGCGCACCTGTTCGTCTACATCGATAATGAGCACGTGTATTTAAATGTACCCTTCATGGCAATTTTTGTCTGTTTGTCTTTCCATGCTCTTTTCTTTGTTAATGATCAGGTTCTGCTTATCTTGCTCATATTCATGCTCTTGATTGTTTTGTGTTTCGGGTCATGTATTTAGTATCGCGTTTGTTATTTTACGTGCTTCTTTTAATTTGCAATTTATTAATACGTTTCCGCACTTGCATCCGTTTCCCGCCTGTCTACATATTACATGACAACAACGTTTTAAATTGACATTTTAAAAATGGTTCTACAGGGCTTACTATCCTGGGAAGATAGGAGAGAGGGAAGGGAAAATAAATAATCAAACACAACCAAACAACCAAACTCTCCACCTTGTGCCCTCCACCTGTAGCTTCTGCTCTGATAGCAGGGTAAGTAATGATGTTACTAGATTCTCTCTTAAGGTCTCTGAAGGACAACAAGGGTGGAACAAAAGCTTTTTGCTGAAAGAGATCACGTTCTTTTGCCCTCGAATATGAATACAAATTCCATACGGCATAAATCCTTTCACCCTCAGAATTCAAGCTTGTGAATAAACGCATACATCCAATTTCTGCGATAGCAAATTCTGTTCAGGTGGAAAAAAACAAAAGGTGCACACTGTGTGTGTGTGTGTGTGTGTGTGTGAGGGAGAGAGAGAGTGAGTGTGTATTTGCAGAGGCACAGACAGACAGCTCCAATTAATGGTCTGTGTGCACAGAACCTAATGTCTCTCATTAAATTTGCAGCCACAGGGAGAAGTGACAATACATTTGGACGGCATGCTACAATAATTCTTGCAAAGTGAGTAGCTGCTATTACTCGTTAACTTCATTTTTATTTGACTCAAGTGAGCAAGCACATAAGCAAGTACATTCAAATTTATATAAGTGTCAAGTGTATATTAAAGCAGAATATTTCAATAATAATGCCATTGAGTGTAATGGGTGCTTTTAGAAATTCAGGTCAATTATGTCATTATTCAAGGTAAGACTTGCTCAAATATCCGGGCACTGCTTTGCCCATTTCCATTAAATTTTAAAAGCATGGTGATATGAGATGGGAGATAAAGACAGTGTGTGTGTGTGTGTGTGTGTGTGTGTGTGTGTGTCAGACAGACTGAGGTGTCAACAAGCGTCAAGAACTAGTCCGACAGGAGGATCTCCCTTTCAGTGGAAGTAAAACTGACACCAAGAAAACCCACCAAATTATATTAACATCTGCGCTGGCAGATGCAGTGGATCCTCACTAAAACAACAAATGGTTTTAAGGCAATATGAGTACCAAGCTTTCTAGGTAAAGGTCACTTGGCTCATAAGGATGCTGTTCTGCCTGAGATAAAGTCAAACACCTGCCAAGTAAGAAGAGAGGGGGGCTACTTACAGCCAATGAGAATGGCCGTTGCCATGGTGGCCACCGTGTTTGGCGCGTCGCTGAGGTTCAACATGTGTCCCGACATCTGGTTCAGGCTGTCTACCGCATATTTAAACATGAAGGGCACCATCACATTGGTGAGCTGGAGGATGGGAAGAAAATGGGGAGAGGGGGTGATGGTCAACGAAACAGACAAAGTGCGAGATGGAGTGAGCCAAGGAAACATGCTGATGAATGAAAGAGAGGCACTGCATTAGGGGCAGAGTGTTTTTGCGCACACTCCTCTAGACAGATCTGGAAATGAGTTGGTTGATGCATCCGCTAATGGAATTGAAATGGTTATTAAAGCTAATTAAAAGCTTGGGGACAGCTGCTCGGCTGTTCAAGCTCTGTCTCGCATTAGACAGGGCCGGAGTGTGCACACAATGTGCCATTTCCCCTTTATTTGCTCTCTCACTTTTGTTTTAACCCTTACGCTCAAATGGGACCATGAAAGTGAGGGATGAAATTTTAGCTGAATGGCAGCATTCCAGCTTGCGGGGGATTGTTTCTCCACCTTGTGTTGAATTGAACTGCATAATGTTTAAGCTCGAACAATGCACAAAGCAAACTACAAATCATGCATATATGGCTGCTATGAATAGAAATAGAGCTTGAAAATAACTAACAGTTTTTGCAACAGGCAAGAAACGCACAATTACCAATTACTGAAGTGGGGAAAAAGAATTTGCTGCCAACAACCAGCTAATAACTTCATTTTTGAGTCTCACTTCCATGTGTCTGTGGTGCTGCCCTTTTCAATAAGATACATGTCTGAAGGTGACTAGACTGAAACCAGCTTTAATTACTTATGTAAGAGAATAACTCTGGATTAGTTGATCAAGACAAAAAAAGGATTTTGGAGATTTCTCAGTATAATATATCTAAATGTTTTTGAAGGACCCCTGATGGACATTCTTTTCTTATATGAATCTGCCCAGCAGGATTAGGTGGCACCAGACAGGCTGATAAAAGAATGCGGGTTATCAGTTTCCGACACGCTTGTCAATCTTTATCTATGTTTCCAGATATGCCATCCCCTGAACTCCAGCATGAATAGAATGAGAAAATATTAATGCCCCTTTTCCTTCCACCTGATCCTACAAGCACAAAATCTCAAATCAAAGAGAAAATCGCAGATCAAAAACACCTATAACAATACAATATACAATATACAGTATATTGCATTTCACTGTGACTGGGCTCAACGACAGAGAACAATGGAATGTGCATGCAGCAGTTAATTTGTGCTCGTGCTGAGTGAGAAATGGCGGAAATAAACTTGAGTCGTGAGCGTTTCAGTCTTCTTTCGGGTGCAAATTAATGACAAATCATATCAAGAAAAAATAAATAAGCAGCCGAATTGTTGCGCTCCTCTTTGTTGACTGCTAAACCGCTTCTGTGGAAAAAAAAGAAGTTCGAAAGCGGCACTGGTCTATTCTTTGTACTGATTCGAATAACAGCACATCACAAGGCTCCAGATAATTGAAGCTAGACGTGACATCACAGGCATCAAACAATAGATGTTATGTCTATGGCACTGGTGGAAATGACTAATTAACAGGCACCGCCCCATGGTTCAGTATTGCCAACCTACCTTAGCTGCTGCGAGCAAGCCGAGTGAGATGGCCACTCGAGCTCGCAGATCCGGTCGATCTTTAGGCCAAACATATGCAAACATGGCTGATAGGATTTTGGCAGAGTCCACCTCCTTTAGCTTGGGAAAGAAAAGAAATAGGTTAATTCTCTACAGTTCTGATACTGATGCATAAACCGGATGCAAATCATCAAAACATATAAATAAATATAAGCACGGTATTAACTATCTATTAGATCTGACGTGGGCCACAATAAAATATCATTTGCCTGCAGTTTTAGTGTACGTATCAAAGCCTGGCTCTGCATGACTCACAGCCGTGCACAGTTTAGCATTTTCCTTTCTTTTTCCGCCCCATGATGGACTTGATAATTAACTGATGGGATGAATCTGATGGCACATTAAAGCTGTGTGCGCGAAGGCCCTCTGGGAATATAATGAGATTAATTTGTTTTACAAAATTGTTTAACCAAGCACAGTGTAGTTATAATTTAAATCTCTTCTTTGAATTTAAAAAGACTAGTATGATGAGATATGCAAAAAACTGCACAGTCACTCAAACATGACACAAATGACACACACGTGCAACTAGAGACCTGCACAGGACAGATTTTTCAGTCCTGCTTCCACCTGCTCCTGCAAAAAACGTGTTCTTTTTTTAAAAGTTCGCAGGTAAAATGTATAAGCCGTTTTATTTTGCAAGGCATTGACTGCTTCCTCCCGCTACTCTGCTTTTTTTCTGTTTCACTTGCTTCCATTTGGAATATGATTAAAAAAAAGCAACAGAAAATAAACATTTGGTTTTATTTGAGGTTGACTTTTTGTGTAAATGATGAACATGGACATGAAAAACAAACTTTCAGAACATAAAATAATTTTTAAAAAGGGCCACGTTTTGTTGTGCTGTATTGTTCCTTTCTTTAATAATGAAGTAATATCTTTAGCACTGTTATTCACCTCTGTGTTGTGCTTCAGACATTGTGCCTCTGTGTGCACGCATGAACCACGCGAGAGTTCGCTTCCGACCTTGTGCCTGTAAATCTTTTTATTTTATTTTAGCTGCCATTGTTGCTTTCATGCAGTAGATACACAACATTATTTGTTTTTAGTAATAAATGTATTTTTTTTTTTTTTATATTTTTAAGACCATTTTGCAGGAGTCCCATGAATGATTTTATTCTCCTGCAAATTTTCCCACACAAGACTATTTTAGCCCACTGAATTTTACAAAGATTTTTATTTTGAACATAAATAAGCCGCACCTGTCTATAAGCCGCAGGTTCCTACATTAAAACTAATGAACTTTACACAGGCTTTAATGAAAGACAGTGTCTGTTACACAGCTTGTATCTAAACAGTAGCCTACCAAGAAAGTCATTGTTCACTGTCTTCCTCCTAGAGTTTATCTTTTGGCATCATCGTGCGTTTAAAAATCACCATCGGTGAAGCTTTTCTCCCGATGCCGTGCAGCTCAGAACACAGGTGAAGTGCGTTTCATGCCCGGTTGTTTTCAACGTGAAAATGATTCGCATTTCCTGTTGACAGTCCGAGTGAGCGGCAGGTCAAACGTCAGAGGAACATCACCCATATTTAGGATTCACCTGAACCCGTTCGCCAATTTCATTGGTCTAATGTTATTTGGCTCAGATTTTTTGGCTTGAAGCTTGTGAAACCGGGAAAAACCCGAAAAAAATCATATTAGCCGCTTCGTTGTTTAAGCCGCGGGGTTCAAAGCGTGGGAAAAAAGTAGCGGCTTATAGTCCGGAAAATACGGTAATCTCAATTTACCTTCCTGGTATTAAACATTCTATATATTCACCGTTTCTGCAACTTTCCATTTCCAAGAAGTTTAAAAAGGTAGCATCATCTCCAAAACCGCAAAACAGACACACATTGTGGCATTGCCAAGGGATGCGGTGTCATATGGCCCAGGCAGAAAGCAGCAGTAGCCGCTGCAGGTGGTGCCTGGCATCCCACGCAGCTCGGTTCCCCAGAGCCACCCTGTGCCTGCGCGTGCCAACCAACCTGTTTACGCCGTCAAACCCACCTGCTGCCATTACTGTTGCAAATAAAAAATAAAAAAGAGCTAACTCCCTCTAATCCTGTCAATATGGTAACATAAAAAAACGAGGCACTGGCAGAATGGCAAGGGGACAAAATAAATCAAATTAAAAATAGCCAACACCTGTGCTTGGTTGCATCCAATGAGACAACATGAGGAAGGGGGAAAAAATGGGATGTGAATAGCTTTAGTTCACTTCACTTCTCAGTTTGAACAATGAGAAAAAAATCGGGTACATCAGTATGGTGTAAATCCTAAACTGAAGTCTTATTCTTTTATCAGAAAAAATAGGCCTACACCACCCTAAGGTTTGTTGTGCTGTACATTTTGGAGATGCTTTTAAGATCCTCATGGTTGTACAGAGTAGTGCCAAACAAAACGCTTACCACATTTTTGGGATCTGCGCTCAGACCTCCTCCTGCATTCCCATGCCAACATGTTCTCTCTGGCATCTTTAAATGCTGCAAGACAATAATTATATAATACATAATAATAGTATATTAATAAAGGATATGTTTAAAGGGTTTTGTAAAATGAATTACAAGGTTATATCAGAGCAGATCATATTATACAAGAAAAAAAAAAGAAACCAATCCTGCTTGAATACACGTGAAAATGAACTACACCCCCATTCCAAAACATTGACAGAGACCATTGCATTAATGAGAACACTTGAAACAAGGACAAGCATTAAACATACTTTCACAGCGTCCAGTATTTGTCGACTGGCATCCCCACGATTGGATGTCCATGTTGATGAGAGGTTGAGACCCTGGAATGATTAAAGAACACAAAAGGTTTTGACAATAAGAAAAAAACATAAAAGTATAGAAAGTAGTTTTTTTTCTGAATAGGAATCTGACAAAAGCCACAACAGCAAATGTAAAGTCAGAAGTTTTGTGTATAAGAAGAGCTAAAAACATAATCTTCATAAATGTCTACATTCAAAGTCAATAAAGGATCAATAAAGCATTTATAAAGAATTCATGCAAAAACAGATCGATGTTTTATAAACGCTAAAAATAAATATAGAAGCCGACGTACATCATAAGGTAATTAATGTGTAAATGTGTTGCAGTATTTATACGTATATGTGGGGTGGCTTTTGATCATATGTAAGCATTTTCTTTTTTCCCTTTGTATCCCACCATCATGGATTTGCAACGAAGCAATCAAAATGCATTTGAGGTGGCGTTCTACAGTCGGCCACTGGAGGAAAAATGAATCCACTTACTAAAGCTTTACAAGAAATATTTGTAAAACTACCATTTGGTATCTTTTTTTTTTTTTTTTTTTTACATAATCAATATTCATCACACAGTCACACTTTCTATACTGCATTCATTCTTTGAGGAGGTTATTTCTAAATACCACATCACCACAACTCACACTTACGTCTACGCAGTAACTTTGCTTTCAATTCATAGTTTAAATTGCCTCTCGGCACAGCTTATTAATACCGCATTGGGACCTTTGTCAATGTGTGCACCTTCACGTACAGACCCTACACAAATGCAGAACCTATTCTAATGAATGGCTTTGTTCTGTATTGACACGCTGAAATAGCTGCAATAACCTACAAAAAATAAATCAATAAATCCTAAAAGAAAAACTATGAACCTTTGATTCAACACGTTTGTCAGTATTCAAAGTTCTCGAAATTTGTTACCAAGCCATAATGTTGCTATGAGGTGTAAACTCGTGTAAATTAAAAACAAAATAAGTGAAAAGTCCGCAGCTCATGGAGAAGTTGCCAAAAATTTGCTTAATGGTGTGCGTGTGTGTGTGTGTGTGTGTGTGTGTGTGTGTGTGTGTGTGCGCGCGTGTGCATGCATGCTCACGTACATAAATGCCTCTGATCTCTTACTACTTAACATGAAGAGCCACCTGAGGCTTAATTAAAAAATACTGAGATAGAAAATTTGTAAAACAGTTTCCTCTAAAAGGAAAATAAATAAATAAACAAAAAACTGTGTATATGTCTGTATAATAATGATATATTATACACACACACACAACCATAAGGTTCATCTATGCTTTTTGAATATCCTATTCCACATTTGGTCCCAGTTTGCCGTTATAATAACCTCTAGTCATCTGGGAAGATGTTCCACTAGATTTTGGAGTGTGGTTAGGGAGATTTGTGCTTCTTCAGCCACAAGGGTGTTAGTAAAGTCAGGTACTGATATAGGGTGAGGCAGCCTGGGGTGTGGTCAGTGGTCCAGTTCATCCTAAAGGCGTTCAAAAGGGTTGAGGGCAGAGTTCTACATGAGACCACTCAAAATTGTATGTATAACAATATGGACTACATGTATACATTATATATGCAAATACATACACACTGTTTATAAGTAGAAACCATATGCTGATAAATACAGTAGACTAAAAGTCTCCACACAATTTTTTTATGCAATACGTCATATTATATAATGATTTATTGATATTTATTTTTTTTTTTAATGCATTTTGAAAAAAGATTTACGTATTGAAAAATTGTTGTAAAGTTTTGAAGGACAAACACATCATACAACACTAGTATGAAATTTCTAAACAAATTAGAAAAGACTGGTATTGCCGATGGAGAAGTGAACACCCACAGACACCCACTGATGAAGGCTAACTTGGTGGACTTTACAATACATGCTCTTTGCTGCTTTTCTCAGACTTTAGTAATAGATTGCTGACTATGCCAAACAAGCAAAGCCCAAAAAAAAAAAAAAAAAAAAAAAAAGTTTAACAAGATACCACCTGACCCATGTTCATACACGTGAATGACCCTAAAAGAAATGCATCTAATTTGCATGCCTTCATCTTTCTCTCGCCTTGTCTTTCATTTGTCTTCAGAGAATAATTTTCACAGGGATAAGAGGTTCAGGTCTACACCACTGAACCATAATGCACCAAGCCAAAGAAACACAATTGTCTCAGTGGCCTGTACATGTGTACTGCTACATTAGCCAGCATATACACATACAGTATTTAAAACTTCACATTTTGGGTGGGTGGAAAAGATATTAGTTTTAGTTTAGAGATGTTTTATTCATGTACAAAGCCCACCAATGGCCTAGAATGCACCCAGCCAGAGAAATACAATTGTTTCAGTGGACTGTACATGATGCCTCGTTTCTACCAACAGACCATTCATCATTAACTTGAGCAATGTGCTGTGTAAAAGGTCACACTTAAGCACACAAGTACCACACAAGTAAATGTTATAACCTTACTGACTCACCGGCCACTTTAATAGGAACATCTAAAGGGATTCAATTAGTGCCCACATCAAACATCAGAAAGGTGAGTTTTTTTTATCTATCCTGTTTGCTCGCTGCGTTTCTCCGTGTCATTCTTTTTATAGCGTTTATCTGCTACAACAGTTAACTTCTGTTTTCGAACTTTACTGATTTAAACTGCGGCTTTACTACGTTCAAATGCTTCTTTTCAATGTTGTATATTTAATTTAGCACATATTTCATTATTATACAAAAGAAAATACTATATATTCTAGTATGTAAAACCAAGTTGAATTATATTTTATATAGATTTTTTTGCCATGGTTGTCAACTTGCCATCTACAAAATACAATACACAAATTGCTTCATCTTACATACTCAAATAAGGTTTTTTTGTGCATTTCTTTTTTTTTTTTTTTTTTTTTTTTACAGAAAGAAACAACCTAGCATGAGTGAATTCGAGAAGGAGAAATCCCCCATGCACCCCTTAACAAGCAGCTACTTTAAGCTTTAAAATGTCTAAATTAAAGATAGTTAAACTCACTATGTGTCATTTGCATTTTTTTTTAAGTACACATTTATACATGAATACCCTGAATTTGGGTTTTATATAGTTAAAATAAGCAAAACATTGAATAAAAATTGTATCCGATTAATCGAAAAATTCATCGTCTGATTTATCGATTATCAAAATAATCGTTAGTTGCAGCCATAATCACAACCATTCTGTACCACCATGGTGAGTAAAAATGCACCTGCTTTGGAATGTCTCCTAAGGTCCTCGCCAACTTATACAGCTGCACTATTGAGAGCATCTTGACCAACTGCATCACCGTGTTGTACGGCAGCACTACTGTTAAGGACCACAAACGCCTGCAGAGCGTGGGGAAGACTGCTGAGAAGATCGCAAGGGCTCCACTGCCGTCCCTGCAGAACATTTACTATCACAAAGTCCCGCAGGAGAACTGCTTCCATCCTCAAGGACCCCACCCACCCTGAGCACAGAATTTTCACACCTCTTCCCTCAGGCCAGAAGTACAGAAGTGTAAAAATGAAGGACTTCTAGACTAAAGAACTCTTTCATTCTCACTGCCAGCAGACACATAAACAGCTTATAATCATGGTCTACCATGTGTACTTGATTAGTGACACTGATTTTGAACACTCATTGCCGAACTTGCACAATCATTGTGGACAGTGCATACCCACTGCAGCCTCGAATACTCATTGCGGACTTTTCACACACATTGCGAAATTTGCACATATCTATATATCCATCTATAGATCTATATATGTCTATATAATTTTTGTGGCATTCACTGTGGACAGCAAAGGAAGAATCTAATTGTACAGGGGAAACATGTTTCTAGAAAACTAACTAAACTAAAGAGAGAAGAAAAGGTAGCGAATGTTGATAAGGAATTGACTGTCCAAAGTGCTTTATACTGAACTCTATTCATACTAAACTGATTAGAAAAAAAAAGTTAAAGTTATAGTAAAACAGAATGCACAATTACAGGCAAATACGGTCTATGGTTTCCTTGGTTGTCTCAGCCAGTTCAATTATATCCGGTGCAACCCTAGATGTTTTCACTATTGGTGATAACTGTGATGATGTTGCAGGAGAAGACGACATATTAGACTTGATGTTTTGATGTCAATGACGTTAACCTTATCATAAGGCAGTCACATACACATACATAATCATCTTCTTCTTTTGACTTCTCCCATTAGGAGTCGCCACAGCGGATCATCCTATATACATTTTATATATACAGTAAATATATACATACACATACAAAGGTATTGGGATACCTGACTTTTCCAGTCATATGTGGTTCCTCTCCCAAACTTTTAACACGTATTTGGAGGCACACGACTACAGGACTTATGAATGTAGTAGCATAAACTTTTCTCTTCACCTGAACTAGAAAACCCAAACCTGTTCCAGCAAGACAATGTCCTTGTACACAATTGAGCTCCATGAAAATATGGTTTACATCAGTTGGAGTGGAGGGTATCAAAAGTTTTTGTCGCTAGCACACTGCGCTATAAGGCCTTATACAAAAGTAAAGTTGCTGGCTGAGATTATATCGATTACACATATGTACAGTATGTATGTCCACGCATAGAGTATATTACCATGAAATAAGTAGAATGTGTCAAGTTTACAAGTAAAAAAAATACGCTACAAAGTGAAAAGAAGTCTGTGATTTATGTTTACTCCACATTAGATCTGTACAGGTCTTGTCTTTTTTGACAAATAGAATACGTGCCATTTGTCCACATTTTTGCACATTCTATGTACTACTTGGAGGTCTACGCACCCTTAGCTAGTGTCTTGGAGCTCTGTGCTGCTTTGTGTAGCACTATAGTCCTGGAGGCATGTTGTTTCATGCCACTGTGCACTGTACCAGAGAGAGAGAGAGAGAGAGAGAGAGAGAGAGAGAGAGAGAGAGAGAGCTAGACAGCAAGTATGCACAGTGCAATATATTATAGGTGTCATTATATATATATATATATATATATATATATATATATATATATATATATAAATAATCACACACACATACATACACACAATTGTATAAAATTCCATTAATCTATGAAAACCTTTAAATCTTATCACAATTTTATCTTTATATTCACAAACATAAAAAAACACATTAATCTAATCAGTTTTAAAGGATTACACTGCAAATACAGGCATCTCTATTCTCTACACCTGCACATTCTAAAAGCACAAACCTATATTTGTAGAATACTGACTCACACCTAGTAGCAAGAATCTCTGACAAAAGGTTAATTAGACACCACACTAGTCAAGGAACACTTTTACAAACATGCCAGAGCACAGAAACTATTGTCCATGCTTTAGACTCTGCAACCACCTTGCTTTGGGAAAATCATATCTCCTAAACATGAAAAGATTCTAAATTCTAAAGTCGCATTCGGCTGGTGGACACATTTGTCCGTGACATAATTAATGTAATCTAATTCGAGCACAGCGTCGAGAAGACAGTCAACACTTACTTTTCTACTTGACATGAAATCTACCTCACTCACAGAACACTTTATAAAACAATGGCAATAGATAAAGGGCTCAACCAAAGCTAGGAATGTTTGTGTTTTTGTGAGTGTTTAAATACACAGCTGATAAAATAATTCATTTAAATCATTGATGAGAAATCAAACAAACAAACAAAAAATAAAGTAGGTATATTTCAAATCCTCAGTTGTTTTCTAATTGTGTGTACAATGGAATTATCTAAAACACACACTCTTACACTTACTGTTAACAATGGACACTGCCACAAAGCAGCCAAACAATAAGAAATAGATAAAGAATACATTTTTAATTAATCTATCCATTTAAGTGCATCCCTAAAGAGTCAGCTGATTAAAGTCAGCCAAGGGAAAAACCCTCTGAAATGATAGGAAGAAACCTTGAAGGGGAACCGGATTTAAAAGGGAATGGCGCATGTTCTTTAAGTGTTTTTTATATCATTGTATAAGTTATCAGCTCACTAATGGGAAACTTGAATGTAAAACTGTTTGTGGTAACTGTAGTTCTACAATATTTGCAAATGTGATAAACATCCCAATCCCCCATTGTCTACTATTGTATTTTTTGTTTGTTTGTTTTTTTTTACATAAAAAGAAGGTGCTGATGCACACTACATAACCAAATGTTTTTGGACACCCGGACACTATACCCATGTGTGTTTATTGAGCATTGCCCCCATATGTATGCCCCTTTTGCTGTTACAATAACCTCCACTCTTCAAGGATGGCTTTTCTCTAGATTATGGATCATGGCTATGAGAATTTTAACTATTCGCAGCACTTGTAGTTTTTTTGCGTATCTGTTCTTTATTCAAGTATTTTCGTTTGGGAAGAATTTGACCGAGTTGAGTAAGGGGAATCTCCAGTGCAGCTTAAAAGGTTAATTTAAAAGACATAAGGATATAGATGTTGTGTGTACCTTATGTATAATTAGTCAAGAAGTTGTATGGTTCTTGGTTCTAAGAGTTTGATATAGTGCACAATGACGTGTATTTAATGTGCAATAAATGCATTTAGGGTGATCTTTATACATGGTTCACCTGGGGAGTCATTCAAGCTAGAACCTACTTAGCACGAACATACAGTTCAGCATCAGTTCAACAGCAAGCAGGACATTTTGAGAGGAATAAATGATGGAGAAACTCCTAAATCTAACTTGCTGATATTAATCTGTGTTTGACTCATCAATATCAATATATTTACCTACTGCATCTCTACTTTTACTCAAGTACCTGCTTTGTGTACTTTGTCCACCACTGAAAATTGGAATTGCATAGTGTAACACCATATTTGAATCCAATGAAAGGGGAACTGTAATGCTGCAGCACAGACATTCTAAAACAATTGTGCTTCCAGTATATGGGTACGATGGTCAGATGTCCACACACGTTTGGCGATATGGTGTTTATTCATACATGTTGTCACCTACAGTCTTTATGGTTTTAAAAGGTTCACCTACTGAGCTAATAAAGCACTGAGAATGGCCCTGATTGGGAATCAATCAAGATGAAATGTCAAAGACCAATCAATGAGCATCTGTTCAAACAGTATAGGAAAGCCATTTGAGTTCCCTGAGTGCTGTAGAAGTGACAGTGTTAGGCATCTGCGCAAGCCTGAGTGCTGATAATCGACAGACACACAGCCAGTCATTACTCAGTAAGTGCTGGGCGAGTGTTGCGGCAACCTAATCTCATTCGTGGAGGGAGGGAATGCTTTTTGCAGCCTTATCTTAGCTTGGCATAAGTCACAATATGTAACAAACATTTGCTTTGAATGCCAGCTGCCATCGTGCGACAATTCCTCTTTGTGAAGGCAAGTCATGCTAAAGAGCCACTTCAGTGTGGGTACTAGTGTAATACTGAGACACTTTCATTTTTGCTATAATCAAGAAGTCACTTCTCGGTTGATCCCTCTTTGCTGTTAACAGCTCTAGAATTGCCCGGATCTTCACCTGCTGTTCGCTCCTAAAAAAAAATTTAATAAATAAATAAAAAGGACCAGTTTTTCAGTTTTTCCAATCTGTAATTTCATGCAATATTCCAACTAAAGCACTTCACCAGAAAATATGCCATTATATGCATAATGTATTTAATCTATACTGCAATATCAAACCTTCACTGTCCACATGATTAGGAGCATCTGAACATCCCATTCGGCCAATCATGTAGCAGCAGCAGCACAATTTGCAAAAAAAAAAAAAAAACATTGTGTGTTTTGTGTTTTAATGGCATGGATGTTTACACCAGATGGGTTGGTTTTAGTATTTCAGAATCATCAGATCTTCTGGGGTTTTCACATAGCAATCTTTACTGGGAATGCCGTGAAAAAAAAAAAAAAAAAAAAAAATACAGCACACCCTTGATTGGGTGACAGTTTTGATGCTTTGTTGTTGACAAGTATGACCTACCAGGCAGGATATAATAACTCATTTACTCCTTATAGCTGAGGTAAGCAGAAAAGCATCTCAGCATGCAAAAAAAAACATTGAATCATGAGCTGCATAAATTACAACAGCAGAAGAGCATATTGAGTTCCTGAAGCTTGTGCTGGCAAGAGAGATACCCGATGTGATATTCTGCTGTTGGATTTCATCCACGTCAATGTTTGATGTGATGCTTTTGTGTTTGAGTTAATCTATACTTCCTATCAGTTTAAATCAGTCTGGTCATTCTCCTATGATCTTTCTGATCATTAGTGTTTCAGCCTGCAAACTCTTCACTTAGAGGATGGTTTAATAAATTTTTTTTTTTTTTTTTTTTTACCATTTTGTAAACCCCAGAGACTGTTCTGTGTGAAAATCCCAGGTGATCAGCAGTTTCTCTAATACCCGACCCAACCCTTGTGGGTTTTATTCATGCTTCAGCCCCCCCCAACACACACACTTTTTTTTTAACCTTCATTCAGATATTTAAGGTGTACTAAAGATCCTGATCTGTATCTGCATGAATTTGCACTGTGCTGCTGCCTTCAGCTACAAAGCATGCATACATTTTATAGTAACCAGTAATGAAGCATGCATCCTACTATATTTGATATAAATGTACAGTGAAATGTATTCACAGTGATTCACTTTTTCCGTGTTATTTTCCAAAATAGATAAAATTCATATGACATAATGACAATGTGAAAGAAATGTTTGAAATATTTACAAATTTATAAAAAATAAAATAAAATAAATCACATGTACAGTCCCTGACAAAAGTCTTGTTGCTTGTGTACAAATTGACCTGAAGTGCCGCTGAAATATATTTCTACTCAAGATTTTTTTACAAGCCATGGCTCATTTTAATCCCAGCAGCTTTTGTAATAATGTTTCAGTGCAAAACGAAACTGTCAAAAAGTATTCTAATATTCACAGCTTGGTAAAGCACATTGAGTCAATTTTTGCAAAGACATAAGTGTTGTCGCCTTGTCATATGAGCTTCACCTGTGACTAATAATGGATCAATTATGTCCCAGGTGTGTATAAAAAGAACCCCAGTACACTAGACCTTCATATCCACTGCAACTAGACCTCTGCAACATGCCTAGGATTCACCCTGAGACTAAAGTTTTGATTATCAAGAGGCTGAAGACCAGATCCACTACTGATGTGGCAGACACCTTCAATGTGTCTCAGCGTCAATACAGAGGATAAAAAAAAGATTTGAAGAGACTGGAGACGTTTTTGACAAGCCCAGGTCAGGCAGACCCCGCAAGACAACTGCTCGAGAGGACCGTTTGTTGGCTCAAAAATCCAAGGCCAGCCCATTTTCCACTGCAGCAGAGCTCCACGAGACCTGGTCACCTGAAGTCCCTGTGTCAACCAGAACAGTTTGTCGGATTCTGTCTCGAAATGGCCTCCATGGTCGAATCAGTGCCCAGAAGCCAGCACTAAACAAAAGACAATTGAAAAACCGTGTGGCATTTGCCAAGGCCCACAGCCTGCTAAAAGGATGGACGCTGTAAAAGTGGCAGAAGGTGGATTTTTCAGATGAATCTTCTGTTGAATTACACCACAGTCGCCGCAAATATTGCAGGAGACCTACTGGAGCCCGCATGGATCCGAGATTCACCCAGAAAACAGTGAAGTTTGGTGGCGGAAAAATCATGGTCTGGGGTTACATCCAGTATGGGGGTGTGCGAGAGATCTGCAGGGTGGAAGGCAACATCAATAGTCTAAAATACCAAGAAATCTTAGCCCTTATATTCCCAAACATAAGAGGCCAAATTCTGCAGCAGGATGGTGCTCCATCGCATACTTCCATCTCCAATTCAAAGTTCCTCAAGGCGAAAAAGATCAAGATGCTCCAGGATTGGCCAGCCCAGTCACCAGACATGAACATCATTGAGCATATGTGGGGTAGGATGAAAGAGGAAGCATGGAAGACGAAACCAAAGAATATTGATGAACTCTGGGAGGCATGCAAGACTGCTTTCTTTGCTATTCCTGATGACTTCATCAATAAATTGTATGAATCCTTGCCAAACTGCATGGATGCAGTCCTTCAAGCTCATGGAAGTCATACAAGATATTAAATTTGGATCTCACAGCACCACTACTTAATTTGCTGACATATTTTTGTATTTGCAGTAAATTTGTTCAATTTCTGTATAGGCGACAAAACTTTTGTCTTGCCAAAATTTGACCTTTCTGTCTTGATTAAATGATAAATCTTTTTTCAGTGAAACTAATTTATTTCAGTGCCTTAAACATAATTTGAGAGGGTTTTAGCTTTTCAGATGAGCTATTTCTAACACCAATTGATTAATTAAAAGTCAGGTTAATAGCAGGTGTTTCTACAAAATAGATAAGCGACAAGACTTTTGTCAGGGACTGTACATATGTATTCAAAGCCGTTGTTCAATACTTTGTTGAAGCACCGTTGGCACCAATTACAGCCTCGAGTCTTTTTGAGTTTGATGCTACAAGCTTGACACCTATTTTTGGGCAGTTTCTCTTATTCTACTTTGCAGAGCCTCTAAAGCTCCATCAGGTTGGATGGGGAGCATCGGTACACAGCCATTTTCAGATCTTTCCAGAGATGTTCAATCGGGTTCAAGTCAGGGCTCCTGCTGGGCCACTCAAAGACATTCACAAAGTTGCCGTAGCCTCTCCTTTGTTATCTTGGTTGTGTGCTTAAGGTTGTTGTCCTGTTGGAAGATGAACCCTCACCCCAGTCTGAGGTCCAGAGTGCTCTGGAGCAGGTTTTCATCAAGGACGTCTCTGCACATTACTGCATTCATCTTTCCCTCAATCCTAACTAGTCTCCCAATTCCTGCTGCTGAAAAACATCCCCACAGCATGATGCTGCCACCACCATGCTTCACTGTATGGATGGTATTGGCCAGTTGATGAGCAGTGCCTGGTTTCCTCCAGACAGTTTGACATTCAGGCCAAATAGTTCAATCTTTGTTTCTCATGGTCTGAGAGTCCTTCAAGTGCTTTTTGGCAAACACCAGGCAGAATGTCATGTGGCTTTTACTGAGGAGTGGCTGTGGTCTGGCCAGTCTACCATACAGGCCAGATTGGTAGAGTGCTGCAGAGATGGTTGTTCTTCCGGAAGGTTCCCCTCTCACCAAAGAGAAACGCTGGAGCTCGTTCAGAGTGACCATCGGGTTCTTCTCTCTCAGTTTGGCCGGGCGGCTCACTGTAGGAAGAGTCCTGGTGGTTCCAAACTTCTTAGATTTACGGATGGTGGAGGCCACTGTGCTCATTGGGACCTTCAACGCTGCAGAAATTTTTCTGTACTATTCCACAGATCTATGCCTCGATACAATCCTGTTTTGGAGGTCTGCAAACAATTCCTTGAATTTCATGGCTTAGTTTGTGCTCTGACACCCACTGTTAACTGTGGGACCTCATATAGACAGGCGTGTGCCTTTCCAAATCATGTCCAATCAACTGAATTTACCACAGGTGGACTACACCTGTTGTAGAAACATCTCAAGGATGATCAGTGGTAACGGGATGCACCCGAGCTCAATTTTGAGTGTCATGGCAAATTTTTTTACATTTGCAACGATTTTTGGAATACAGCTGTAATATGGCAAAATGTGCAAAAAGTGAAGCGCTGGGAATACTTTCCGGAAGCACTGTAACTGATGACCAGGTTTCCTTTTAACCTAACTCATCCAGGTTCTACTGAACAGAAGTAGTCCTAGTAAAAAAAAAAACATGATGGCAACAACAATTTATGCTTGAAGTGCTGATCTACCTTTCCAATGCATTTTAAATCCTGTAAACATTCTAGGGTCAAAGCTTCACTCTCTAAAAAACCTGAAACCTCAACTAACACATGAGCTGTGTCATTTTTGTGAAAGGTGATTAAGACATTTGAATCAAACTTGCACACTAGGAGGAATATAAACCGTTGGAAAAAGTTACTTTGCTTAATTTTTGTTTGTATTGTGTGTTATTAGTCTGGAGCAACAGTGGGGCTGATTGACGGTGTACAAGTAGAACAAATCACAGTGTAGGTGTATCATTGGATCACAGCGTTGTGTCAGAAATTAGCAGCTTGGCGCTGTGGAACTTTAAAATACCCACATGTGAAAATTCTTTTGCTTCATTAGTTATTCTGAAATGATCACTAATCTGCAGTGGGTGGAATGATCAGACATCACTTTATACTACATGCCAGACCCACACAATCCATTAGCAAAATGGCACCAAAACTAATTTTATCTAGTAGATTAACTTTACTTAAATTATTACTGATTACTTCAAATTATCATGGAACTCAACAAGGTTAAATTTGGTGACTGAGAGTTTTGAAGACGCTAGTGAGGTGAACTCTGAAACCTGATTTCATGGTTGAATCCTGAACGACTCCCTTTATAATATATAGCACACTAAGTAGTAAGTTTAGCGGACAGGGTGATGACCAGCATGTGACCTGATAATGTTCGACATGAAATAATCACCTAAGCTGCATGAACAGAGCAGTGGACAATGTGTGTGTATTCATATAGAAAAATAGCTCATACCACAGTGAGTCTGACATACTTTCTAGGGAAGAAATTAAGCGTTGTCTAAACATCGTAGATCACCTGAAATTATCTACAAATTTTGGGGTTTAAACTTCTTTTTTTGTGCCTAAAAAGTTGAGTTGGGATCTTTCAGCCCTTCTCTTATTATAAATAGTGTTTCAATGTGTTTATTTGTTTCATTACTATATTATTTCCTCACATTTAGTCAATATTGATATAACCCATATAATAATCCATCATGATATTTTAATAAGGAAATATTTGGCTTTTTAAACCCCTTGGACTTTTACTTTACTAAAAAAAAAAAAAAAAAAAAAAAAGGGTTAAAAGAGCAGGTTTGGCCAATCAGTGTGTAAAGAGTGACAGAGCTGCTCTTGCACAAGACTTTGTTCCCAACAATCACTCGATGCTACAGTAAACCAAGAATCACTCATGGAGTACTACTCTGTCCCACCAACCCCCACTGACCAATCACCAGCCACCACAGTTTCCAAACAACCACTGATTCCTCACCCTATTTTCCATTGACTATTCACTGACCATCACTGTTTCCAATTGACTAATCATTGAGCACAACTGTATCACATCAACTAATCATTGAAGAAAACTGTTTCCTATTGACCAACCACTGATCACTATTTCCCATTGACCAACCCTGACCACCCGTTTCCCAACAACCAATCACACGTCACCGATTTTCCCCACTTAACAATCGCTCGCCACCACTGTGCTGTATTTTGTATGTGCTCTTAACAGAAATTACAGCATTGTATAAATTAAGAAATAGTTTTTGCTGCCATGACCAAAGATGTCTTTCATTCTTAAAACTAAAAGAAAACATTACTTTCTGTTGTGATAAACTACATTCTGTTTGTACGGTCTTCAGGGCTTTTTATTTTTAATTTTTATATTGTATAGGGCTGAAACGATATAGTTCGTATAGTCCATTTAACAACACACGAAGCACTGTGTGCCCAGGGGACCATTATTACTGACACACCACCCTCTAAACTCTGGAGCGCTCTAGACAGGTAAACACTGAAGACGCTGCAGAATGAAAAAATAGAGGAACAGGGAGAAAACAGTGAGGGCCGAGGAGAAGATTCATATCGAAGTCCGTTTCCACCACATTAAAAAAAGCATGCCTAATTCAGACTATTTCTTGCAATTCTGCCTTTTTTTTTTTTTTTTATCCAAACGGGCAACATCACCCCCTCTGTAGTGCTAGAAAGCTTTACACATTGAAAATTAAATGGGCTACAATCAATAGACTCGCATGGTATCAAACTACACCTCCGATCCCTGGAGAGAACTCTGTCTAACAATCAGCTCTGGAGGAGACGGAACAAGACAGATGAAGCAGAGGAGATTCATTCATACACCAACAGTTTCAAACTTCAGGCTGACAACATGGTTACCAGTGGATGCACCATAAATGTTGGATGTTTACGAGAAAAAAAGTCAGAATTGAGAAAAGAAAAAAAAAGTCAGAATTGAGGGGAAAAAAAGTCAGAATTAAGAAAAGAAAAAAAAAGTCAGAATTAAGAGAAAAAAAGTCAGAATTAAGAAAAGAAAAAAAAAGTCAGAATTAAGA
>JAAIIK010000038.1:2191538-2233760 GCA_014706435.1 Silurus glanis
GAAAAAAAGTCAGAATTAAGAAAAGAAAAAAAAAGTCAGAATTAAGAAAAGAAAAAAAAGTCAGAATTGAGGGGGGGAAAAAAGTCAGAATTAAGAGAAAAAAATATTAAAAAAAAAAAAAAAGAGTAATTGGGAAAACTTATTTTGTGGTGGTGGTCAAAACGGGCTTTCATAGGCCAAAGAAAAAGACAGTTTCGTTTTGTGATCATTTCAAACTAAAACAAAGAAAACACTGTACAGCACGTTTCATTTATTTTTAAGAGTAATCAAAAATGTATTTTTATTTATGATATTTTCACATACTTGTGGTTGCATTTTGATGCATGGCATTAAATTATAGCAATTAAATGCACTGAATGGGTTTAGTTTTCAGATATTCTTGTATGAAATTTCTGCATTAAAATGTTCATTTTATTTCAACGGAAACATGTAACGTTCATTTTAAGAGACCTGTCTTATTTTCTATTGTATATTTAGCATTGCTCTTTAATAACAATAACAATCGTTGGAATAAGAGTACTCGATTACTAAAATAATCGATAGCTACAGTCCTAACATGATACTAACAAAATAACTGAAGCCTGAACGACTCCATATTAAGTATATAGTAGACTATATGTCCGTATATTATTTTATATACAGAGAAATTACTCCACATTTGCATAAGGAGTAGGAAGGTGTTTGGAGCAATGTCCCCAGTAGACAATTTGTTTACATTGAAATCTTTAATTAAACATTTTGTAGGACGGGACGAAATTATATACATGAGTATTAAATGTATTAATATGTACTTACATATATCGTGATTCTCAGTGTTATTTCTCACAATACAACATGGTCATAGGTAGTAAAGTCACTTTCAAGCGTAAGTCAAGTAGTTGTTATGTCCCTGTCTCACAAACAACAACTGAATGCTTATTTGAATATATATATATATATATATATATATATATATATATATGTAAAGTTTTTGCAACCCATTAGAACTGTAGCTACAGATAAGAGGCGATGTTAGCCCAGTTAGCTCGTCCGTCCTTGTTGTTACTTAGTTAGCCGCTAGCTCCATTAGGTTGACACACAAGTCTGACACTTCATTTTAAATGTACCTCATAAGCGCTCCTCGGTTTCTTTCGGAGTTCTCCAGCACCGTTTTTGTTATTAGGGCTCCAAACGTGATAGGAGCTCGACCGCTGAAGCAGAAGAGCTAAGTTTCTTCTCTGCATGTGAAAGCCGCACCATACCGGGACCAAGAGCGGCGCCATGATGGTGACTGTGGTCACGTGATCGCGCGGAAATCGCCTCAAAGTTTGCGCACACCGGGTGCGCATGTCGGTGCGCTATTCCCTATTTTTACTACTTTTTTTTGTTGTTGTTAAAATTACGCTAATAGAAGATAAATAACACACTCCTACTAGTTCGAAGTGTCGTTTTCCACTGTTCTCATTTCAGGTTTCGGTTATAAGAAACATTTAAGCACGTATCACTGAATAGTGCACCACAATAGTGATAAAACTATAATGAATGGACATTCGGTACCACCCATATATGGTTCCCTTTTGAGTCTGGTTCCTCTCAAGGTTTCCTCCAAGTTTTCCTCACCAGTCACCACTGGCTCGTTAATTAGGATTAAACTCAAATTTATAAGGAACAAACTTACAGGCACTAAACATATTCATTCTTTTTACAACTTTAAAACCTATTATCTCTGTAAAGCTGCTTTGAGAAAATGTCCTTTGTTAAAAGTGCTATAAAAAAATAAAATGAAATAAAAGCATGCTTTAGACTTGAGCTGGTGTATATTACTGGGTTTAGGGGTTTAACAGGGAGATGGTAGCTCAGCGATTGAGGTTATGGGTTACTGATAGGAAGGTCAGGGCTTCAAGTCCCTATAAGCTGCCACTCTTGGGCCCTTGAGCAAGGCCCTTAACTGGCTGTGCTCCAGAGGTGCTATATCATGGCTGACCCTAGGATCCATGTTACTAACATTGCTGGGATTTGCAAAGAAAGAATTTCACTGTGCCGTAATGTACATGTGACAAGTAAAAAGCACCTTTAACAGGACCTTGAGGGGAATGTTGTGGCCTAATTATTATCAATAGTAACAAATCCAATAACAAAGTTAAAATACCAAGTAAAAGAAATAAACTAAGTTCACGATCCATGGTTGTGGTGTCTAAGAAGGCTTTTTTTTTCAGCCAGGCAGTTCCATGGAAATACCCCCAAAAAACAGTCATCACACGCTCATGATAAACACTCTTTATAAATGATGATTGAAAATGACTTTTCAAACATTTCTTTATGCACCATCATTTTCCTGAAACACGCAGGTACTTTTCATAATGATGGCAGAACCGATTCATTATTATTGTAGAATATTTAATAATTTAGTTTATTTTATTATTTAGAATGTAATTTACTTATGGCTGCTTCATGACCCTCTTCAACTCTTGGCTATCTGTTGTTTTGGAACATTTATTATTATTGAACAATCAGCCCTCAAAAACAAGATATGTTGTGCTCATTGCTGCTCCGAGTGTGTGCTGATTCTAATCCCACATTAAGCACCACTTTGAATATACTGACTTTCCTGGGTACCAGAAAAATATATTTCATGCATGACAGAAACACAGAAAAATGGAAAAGGTTAAAAGGTAAAAAGCACCATAGGAAAGCATTAAATGCATATATTCTAACTATATCACTATGCGTTTTTTTTGTTTGTTTGTTGTTTTACAATATGTTACAATCTTGTTTAATCGATTTTAATGTTATCAAGTCACGAGCATAAACGGTGCGTTGAAGAAAGTCAACTATCGCACACGTCTGCGCATAACCCCGTGTCAAAAAACACGCTAAATGAATGTCTTAACAGTAAAAAAAAAAATAAAAAAAAACAAATAAAATAAAAAATAAAAATATATATATATATATATATATATATATATATATATATATATATATATATATATATACATACATACATACATAAATAACGATATCGCGAAAAATCGGTGTAACAAGACACTTCTTTTTAAACTATGCAATACATTCGGAAAATGCAAAAATACAACGCAACTTTAGCGCTCAACTGTTAAGGATGTGACGTTTCGGTTTGACCAAAACACAACGGGTAGGGCAGATCGCGCGGTCATGTGTTGCCGCTGTGTGAGAAGACAAGTTGTCTCTTCGTGCATTTTCTTTTTAGATTTCTTCTCTAATATGAGTCTCATATGATCCTATTAACTATTGCACGTTTCATAGGCAGCTTATTTTTAGACACTGCGTGACACAGCATGCCTTGCCATAATCAAGAAGGCGCACGTGGTAGTAACTGTGAACAGAACACAATGAAGCAGGTGCGTTTTGCCAATGGCGAGAGTTCTGACAGCGAGGCGATGGAGAAAAATGGTGAAGCTGCAGTAAACAGCGACCCCCTGATCCAGCTGAAGCTTCTACCCCTTACTGACCAAATCCGTGAACTACAGACCATAATCAGGGACAAGTGAGCTTGAACCGTGTCCTGTATCATGTATGACCTGAAACTAACACGTGTATAACTGTAACATTTCAATGTCTTTCCCATAGAACCACAAGCAGAGGAGACTTTGTGTTCTGTGCTGACAGACTGGTAAGGCTCAGAATCAAGCATGTACAAAATCTCACCCAATACCACAATAACTCATCCCCATGAAAGTTCCCATAAGTGCTGAAATAGTCATGTTTAAGCACAAGCAAATCAGTAGCTCAGATTGTACATATACTGTGTCTATTTGCATGCAGTACAGTCCAAAGGGCAAGAGGTACATGTAAGGGAAAACAATAACACAAAGGTCTATAAACATTGATTTGTTCCTCTTTTTTTTTTTTTTATAAAAAAGGAAATTGGTTTTTAAGGTTTACTGAGCATCTTGGAGAAGAATCTGCAACTCTCACAACTTCACACTTGTGTCTTTTCTAATGTCCAAAAGAATTCATTGTGGATTTCTTTTTTCTAACAAGTTGTACTGGTTTGTTTCCTGTTTTTTTTTTTACTGACTGATAATTCAGCAGTCATATAATTTAGGAAAACAAATTGCAGAGTAGTGTATGTTATTCCCATCATTTTGATACATTTCAAGCAGATTTCATTGTGTTTCGCTTTAAAACTATTTATAATGAAAATGTAGGAATTTATACACCAGTTACCACATTCTATTCCAGTATTTATGTAAAAATGCTTAACATACTCGTCATTTTGGATAAATACATCATTTGTTAGTATGTTTACAGTTCACATGCAAAATCAGCATAAAAAAAGGCTTTATATTTGTTACACAGAAATATTGTATTGCTGTTAAAGGAAAATGATCCACAACCAGTTGGAATTTTGATTATTTTTAGTTATGTGCTTTATTCCATTTATATCACACCACTAGCCCAGTATACCACATTACACCCTACTTCATTCATTTTATTTATATAACAGTTTAGTGGTCTTTACTAACTTATAAACAAAACGTATAAACTCACATAACATTTAAAAGCAAACAAGTAGTCATTCATTCATTCATTCATTCATTCATCTTCTCCCGCTTATCCGTAATTTGGGTCGCGGGGGCAGCAGTCTAAGCAGATTCCCTAGACACTTCTCCGTGTCCAGGGATCGGGTTGTCAAGACCCCCGCCTTCGACTGCTGCCCAATCCTCTCAGCACCGGTCCCTTACGGTCCCTCCTGCAGGTGGTGAGCCCACGGGAAGGCGGCCCCACGTCACTCCGACGTCACGGTCCTTGATTTATTCTTCTCCTAAGGGTCCCCTGGAGCATAGAGGGTTAAGGGCCTTGCTCAAGGGCCCAAGAGTGTCAGCTTGGCGATACCGGGGCTTGAACCCCAGACCTTCCGATCGATAACCCAGCGCCTTAACCGCTGGAGCCACCACTCCCCCAGCAAACAAGTAGTCATCTTTTTTTATCCTAAAAAAGTCAACAACATTTAGACTTCGACGACTACTTCTTTCAGCTTCTCCCATTAGGGGTCGCCACAGGGGATCATTCGTCTCGTTACCACTCTGTCCTCTACATCTGCCTCTTTTAAACCAACTACCTGCATGTCTTCCCTCACCACATCCATGAACCTCCTCTTTGGACTTCCTATTTCCCTCCTTCCTGGTGGCTCCATCCTCAGCATTCTTCTACCGATATACCCCATGTCCCTCCTCTGCACATGTCCAAACCTCCCTCACTTTGTCCCCAAAAACGTCCTACATGCGCTGTCCCTCTAATAAACTCATTTCTAATCCTGTCCATCCTCGTCACTCCCAACGAAAACCTCAACATCTTCAGCTCTGCTACCTCCAGCTCCACCTCCTGTTTTTTACTCAAAGCCACTGTCTCTAAACCATACATCATCGCAGGTCTCACCACAGTCCTATAAACTTTCCCTTTCACTCTCGCAGATACCCTTCTATCACAAATCACTCCTGCTACTCTTCTCCACCCTGCCTGCACTCTTTTCTTCACTTCTCTAACACACTCTCCATTACATTCACCTTCTCCGCCTCTTCTCCCTGCAACCGCGCATACCTCCACCGCTCCAGGCTCTTCTCAACCTGCTCCCTACTCTCACCACAAATAACAATATCATCCGCAAACATCATAGTCCACTGTGACTCCTGTCTGACCTCGTCTGTCAACCTTAACCATCAAACCAGTAGAAAATGGAAGAAAAAAATATATAATTTGGAACAATGTAGAATTTAAATGTAATTTATGTTAAATCACACTGATTTTCCTTTACATAAGAGTTTACTCGACCTAAACCATTGATTTAAATGAAGGGCTTAAAAGAGCTGGTGTTGTGATCTGACATACATGTTTACTCTTGTTCTTAGATTAGGCTTGTAGTAGAAGAGGGACTAAATCAATTGCCTTATACTGAGTGCACAGTGACAACACCCACAGGTAAGTGCATTCATTTTCATTTCCTAATTAGACATCTTAAGTCTAATCATTCCAATAATAATATCCAATAATTCCAGCTTTTCTTTCCTGTGGTCATACTGGAATAGCCTTTTAGTGCCAAAGGAATTAACAATCGTAATAATAACTCATTCAGCTCGACTGTAGGAAGGGAGGTACAGAAGGTCATTTGTACTAAAAGTTTCCCTGTCACTGTTCACTACACTGCTCTGAGTCTTATAAGCTCATTGAACCATATGTGAAATTAAATATCTACTATTCATAGCCATATGTGCTGCTGTTTCTTTCCACTTTACATGTTTCCACTTCACTGCCACTTTTCATTTACTTTAAGTCTGCTCTTGGGTCAGGAAAGTTTAAAACCCTACTGCACTCTTTCTTTCATTTATAATGTTAATTTATGTTTAGTATCTGTCTGTCTGTCTACAGAAACAAATGCACAACAACAAAATCATATCATCATGACCTCAAAAGAGAACTTGCATGTTGCTGATTCGGCACACCATGTGACTATATGACACAAAGGAAGCTGAAGCACACTTTTCCATTCTGTTATTTATTCTGCCCAGCAAAAACAATGTTATATTCCTTATATGACTTTCTTTCGGCTTCTCCCGTTAGGGGTCGCCACAGCGGATCCTCCGCACGTTTGATTTGGCACATGTTTTTTTGATTTGGCAACCCTCCCCATTTATCCGGGCTTGGGACCGGCACTGAAAGTGGCTGGGGTTGGTTCCCTGACCGGGGATCGAACCCGGGCCGCAGCGGTGAGAGCGCCGCATCCTAACCACTAGACCACCAGGGAACCTGTTATATTCCTTATATGAAAACTTCCTTATTGCCAGATTATATCAATGTCCTTGATATAAAATAAAAGCAGTGTGTTCATTTAGACTCCTGTTTCCTTTAACTGCAAATGTGCTCCAGCTTGACCTCGGGTTGCCAGTTACTCTGACACAAACTATACCCAGTCAGCAGCAGGGATTTGATAAGATCTTGCTTGAGTTTATGTTGATGTTTCTGATTATGTATTTTTACATTTGTCGTGTATTCTGGTATTGTATGAGGAAGTCAGGTGTGTCAGAGAAGTATGTGAGGGTGGTGCAGGACATGTATGAGGACAGTGTGACAGCAGTGAAGTGTGTAGTAGGAACGAGAGACTGGTTCAAGGTGTGTTGGACTGCATCAAGGATCGGCCCTGAGCCCTTTCCTGTTTGCAGTGGTGATGGACAGGTTGACGGACGAGGTCAGACAGGAGTCTCCCTGGACTATAATGTTTGCAGATGATATTGTGATTTGGGAGGGAGTAGTGAGCAGGTTGAGAAGAGCCTGGAGAGGTGGAGGTACACGCTGAAGAGATGGGGAATGAAAGTCAGTAGGAGTAAGACAGAGTACATGTGCGTAAATGAGAGGGAGCGCAATGGAGTGGTGCGGTTGCAGGTAGAGAAGGTGGAGGAGTTCAGGTACCTGGGGTCAACAGTGCAAAGTAATGGAGAGTGTGTTAGAGAAGTGAAGAAAAGAGTGCAGGCAGGGTGGAGTGGGTGAAGAAGAGTGACATGAGTGATTTGTGATAGAAGGGTATCTGCAAGAGTGAAAGTGAAAGTTTATAGGACTGTGGTGAGACCTGCGATGTTGTATGGTTTAGAGACAGTGGCTTTGAGTAAAAAACAGGAGGTGGAGCTGGAGGTAGCAGAGCTGAAGTTGTTAAGATTTTCGTTGGGAGTGACGAGGATGGACAAGATTAGAAATGAGTTTATTAGAGGGACAGCGCATGTAGGACGTTTTGGTGACAAGGTGAGGGAGGCAGATTGAGATGGTTTGGACATGTTCAGGGGAGGGACATGGGGTATATCGGTAGAAGAATGCTGAGGATGGAGCCACCCGGAAGGAGGAAAAGGAGGAGGTTTATGGATGTGGTGAGGAAAGACATGCAGATAGTTGGTGTGAAAGAGGCAGATGTAGAGGACAGGGTGGTATGGAGACGGATGATCCACTGTGGCGACCCCGAATTTGTTGACCTTTAATTTTCTCTTTTATGGTTTGTTATTTTGTGATTGTGGACTACTGTAAATATTCGTTGCTATGTAAGTTTGTATGAGTAATTCATTTCTATACTCATTTCCAGGACAGAAGTATGAAGGTGTCCGATTTAAAAGAGGCAATTGTGGCGTCAGTATAATGAGAAGTGGTCTGTCTCATTTGACTTTTTCATAATAGTATCTTTATATATAAAAGCAAACCTGTATTGCAAAATTTATTGTGAAAATGCATGCATTTGTTGACCCTGAACAGGTGAAGCAATGGAGCAAGGACTAAGGGACTGCTGCCGATCGATCCGCATCGGCAAGATTCTTATACAGAGTGATGAGGAGACGCTGAAGGCTAAAGTATACTATGCAAAATTCCCACCAGATATTTACAGACGCAGAATCCTGCTTATGTATCCTATCCTGAGTAAGTGCTAAAAGAATCCATATTGATTGTAGACAAAAAAAAACATTAAAGTATATTACTGGTGTGTTAAATAATTTGTGAGACAAAAGTTGGGACACCTGATTTCCAGCCATGTGTGGTTCTTCTCCAAAGTGTTACCACAAAGTTGGACACAATTGTATAGGGTGTCTTTGGATGCGGAATCATTGCTTTTTCTTCACTTGAACTAGGAGATCCAAACCTGTTCCAGCATGACAATGCACCTGTGCACAAAGTGATCTCCATGAGCATGTAGTTTATATGGGTTGGAGTGGAAGAGCTTAAGTGGCCTGCTATAGAGCTCTGATTTCAACCATACTGAACATCTTTGGGATGTATTCGAAGGCAGACTGCACCCCAGGTCTACTAATCTACACCTACTACCTACAACTTTACTAACGAACTTGTGGCTGAATGAGTACAAACCTCCACATTCCCGTTCCAAAATCATCTTCCCTGGGAACATCTTCCCAGAGGAGTAGAGGTTATTTTAACAGTAAATGGGGATTAAATGTGAAATTGGATGTACAGAATTTAATGGCCAAGTTTATATACTGTCATAATTTTTAACAAAAAACTTTACAAAGAATTTATTATTGACCGTATACACTGCAGTTTTCCTTAATGTTCTAGTTTCCAGAGTACAGCGACAGAGATATCCAGTAGGGTTTTCCCAGGTTTCCACAGATATTTTGTCCATCATGTGCATACAAACACCTGCATTTTCCACAACTATACAGTTAAAATCCCAGCGCACTATCCACTTTGTTTGAGCTGACCTTTGCATCTTGTACCACATTTCCAGCTTGTTCAGCCACCCAGGATAATTATGGGTCTCACAAGTAAATTATACAGGCACTGCCAATTAGGCGCAAAGTGCTGAATAGCACAAGGACGGGCCCTAGAAATAGCAGCGTAATGGGTGGTTTATGTCGGACGTTAATACACTTAACCATTGTGCGCTGCTCAAAGTCAAATGCCACAATGAATAATGTCCTCATCGGTGCTCGTCATTCATTTCCTGGGATGGTTGGAACATATATTTACCATGTACTCATTGTCCTGCTGTTGATGTCATCAGATTAATGTGGAGAGTTTTGGAGAGAGAAACACAAATTGTTTAGACACTACTGTGTTATTCAATTCACTTCGTTTAACATTATACATTTAGCAGGTAATTTTTCAAAAGTCACTACAGAAGAAGATACAAAATCAAGAAGCTGTTAGACAAATGGATAAATAAACATGCCATATTTTACTGAATGTCTGGTGAAGCTTTGCATTCTTTTAATCTTCTCAACTTGCTTTATTAAGGAGCTTCGCACAAAGAAATGTTGGCTCAGTTGCCTGAAGCTTTTACCCAAAGTAATTTACAACTTAGACAGCATTCAACTGATGGAGGGTGAAGGGTTTTGCTGAAGGCCCTAACGCCACTAAATTTTTAATACAGGACCTTCTGATTGTAACGCAAGACCTTAGTCAGTCAGGCACCACTTTTAAATACTGTATATCTCACTGAAAACAACGAAGAAATGTTTTTAGTTTCTATCTCAACTAGACTGATTTCTGCAGAGATCACTTTAGTTCAAAATTGAGCTAGTACACATAGTTAGTCTGCTAAACGTGTGAAGTATAAGCCTGCTGTAAAAGTATGACTTTCCTCACCCCGTGAACATTATGCTTTAATCAAGTTGTTGATTTCATGCCACACAAACAACATAAATAGTTTCATTTTGCAAACTGTTGGAAGTTTTTCCGAACTGCTGATAGTGGAAAATGTCGACCTTTTCAATGTGAAGGATTTTCCCAAGCAGTCACATGTACCGTACAGTCAAAGGGGAAGGAAAGTGCACGTTCCTTGAAACTTGTTTTCATTTGTCAGTAGCAATTTTGTGGTTTTCCCCAAATTCTGTAACAAATAACACAATTTATTTTGCATCGACTCAATTTGCAGTCATTTTCCTAAAAAAAAATCCAAAAAAAATCTGTACACACTTCCTATTTGTACAACCGTTAGGAAAGTAATTGGTTGCCAGGTGTTATTTATAAAATGGACAAGATTATTAATGAAATGCACAAGAACTGCATTAATCACCAAGAAGTGTGAATATCTCTATAAATAAACACATTCGGTGTTCTGGAGCACTCAGATATTTGTGTACATCATACCAAGAAGAAAGTACATCAGCCATGACCTCAGAGAAGTAATTGTTGAGGTTATAAGGCCATTTCCAAACAACATGAAATTCATTATTGTATAATAAGAAGGATTATATACCAAAAAACAAAACCTTTTGGACGTATAGTCATAACGCACAGCACCTACAGCATAGTTTATCACCACAAACACCTGTCAACTGCCAGGCATGGTGGTGTGAGGATGATTTGGGCTTGTTTTCAGCAACAGGGAATGTTTAGTCATTGAGAAAATGATAAACTCTATTTTATACCAGAAAATCTTTCAGACAAATCAAATTTAGAATGGCTTAAGAAGAAACAAGGTGCTGGAAAGTCGGGCTGAACCCAGTGAGATGTTTTTTCTAAAAGAATGCCATCTAACATCAATACACTGAGACAACGTTGTGAAGAAGATAGGACAGAAATGTATCCTGAATCACGTGACTGACGGACTCTTATCATCTCAGTTGTTATTTTACTTATAAAAACATTAAATTAAATGTGCAAATTATTAACAAACCAGTAATAATATACAATCTCAAATTCTTTTTCACATCTCTTTATTTCTGATTAAATGAGGTAACGGTGAAGAGATCTTTTTGGGGACAAAATTTTTATCATTGTAATCTTGAATTGGAGTTTTTAAATATTAGTGTATTTGATATGAATGTGAAATATGACCCATCTTAACAATTCTACCCCGTAGGTAGTGGAAATGCTGTCATAGAAGCAGTCCGAGTGCTGATGGATCACGGTGTCCAGACTTCGCATATCATTCTCCTGAGCCTTTTCTCCACCCCTCATGGTAAAATAGTATTTAAAAAGCACAAAGCTTTTGAACAACAAGCAAATACTTATAAAGGATTTTGACTGTGTCTCATTTTGTTCTTTTAGGGGTTAAATCCATAGTTCAAGAGTTTCCAGAAATTACCATCCTGACCACTGAATTTCATACTGTAGCTCCAACTCACTTTGGACAGAAATACTTTGGGACAGATTGAATTATAATTTTTTTTTTTTTTTAGAACCTATAAATCTTTTTTTCTGTTTAAAGATGGTTTGTGTTATAAATGTTTGAAGTGCCTTTGTATAGTATATTAGAAATGCAGTGCAGGATTAATTAATGCAGGGTTTCTCAAAGTGGGGTTTGTGAAGTGTAGCAGGGGGCCTGTGATTTTTATTTATGTAGTTGAAGCAGTGGAAAGCACAGTCCACCAAAGCTATTAATGTTTGACTGTTCACTTGTACTGAATGGGTTTGGGCTTTAATAGCTTTTATTCACTGTATTAAAAAACATAATGAAGTGCCAGTGATTGCAAGCGAACTTTAAATTTTTTACTATTTTTCCCCTGTTTATACAGTAGGATACCTATAATTGTCACAAATATGTGAAAATACCTTTTTTGAATTTACTCTCTAGTAGCTAGACTCTGGCCTGATGAACTGCCATCAAATAAATAATTTACATACGGTAAGTGCATGTGATTGGATACGTAGCAGAGGATCTGTAACAGAAGCTGAGCTGATTCACATTTAACTGCAGCCAGCTAATTGCACAACTCAGTACTGTATTATATACAGCATTTTATACAATATTACTAGGTTCAGTCAGCTGACATACTTTACTGCTCTCCGGTATTTGGCGATTCCTGCCATTGGATTCAATTGAAATATTTTTGTTTTTTAATCAAACTTTAAGTTGCCAAAAGATCTCCATACATAAGGGATTATGTATGCCATACCATAAGGCGTGTCTTCATCAGTGGACGTTTATGGACGTCCACGTTTCAGTTGGTCTGCAACATTTTCCAGTCTTTTTAAATTTGTTAATAAATTTGGCAAGCATCATGTTCGCCGCGTTTTCTGTCAAATCTGTCGCAACCTTTTTTTCACGAGAATGATTTCAATACGTTTTTCTTTTAGTAATTCTTAAAATGTTTATATATATATATATATATATATATATATATATATATATATATATATCCTCACCCTGCCTGCACTCTTTTCTTCACTTCTCTAACACACTCATTACTTTGCACTGTTGACCCCAGGTACCTGAACTCCTCCACCTCTTCTCCCTGCAACCGCACCACTCCACTGCCCTCCCTCTCATTCACACACATGTACTCTGTCTTACTCCTACTGACTTTCATGCCCCTTCTCTCCATTGCGTAGCTCCACCTCTCCAGGCTCTTCTCCACCTGCTCACTACTCTCACCACAAATCACAATATCATCCGCAAACATCATAGTCCTTGGAGACTCCTTTCTGACTTCGTCCTTCAACCTTTCCATCACCTCTGCAAACAGGAAAGGGCTCAGAGCCAATCCTTGATGCAGTCCAACCTCCACCTTGAACCAGTCTGTTGTTCCCACTGCACACTTCACTGCTGTCACACTGTCCTCATACATGTCCTGCACCACCCTCACATACTTCTCTGACACACTCGACTTTCTCATACAGTACCACAACTCCTCTTTCGGCACTCTGTCGTACACTTTCTCTAAATCCACAAACACACAATGCAACAACTTCTGACCTTCTCAATACTCCTCCATCAACATTCTTAAAGCAAATAATGCGTCTGTGTTGCTCTTCCTCGGCATGAAACCATACTGCAGGTCTGCACATCTCCCTTATGCTTAAAGATCGGTACCAGCACACTCCTTCTCCATTCCTCAGGCATCCTCTCACCTTCCAAAACTTGTTAAACAATCTTGTTAAAAACTCCACTGCCATCTCTCTTAAACATCTCCACGCTTCTACCGTATGTCATCTGGTCCAACCGACTTTCCACTCTTCATCCTCTTAATCGCTGCTCTCACTTTCTCCTTACTAATTAGTGTCCAACTTCCAACATATGGCTTGCTCATCAGGAACAAACTTATAAAGAACATCTTATTCATTTTTATCCCCACATTATCTGTGTAAAGCTGTTTTGAGACAATGTTCATTGTTAAAAGCGCTAGACAAATAAAAACTAATTGAATATGCCTTTTCCTTGGCTTTCACCACATCTCTTTTTACCTGCTGCCGCATCTCCTTGTACTCCTGCCTACTTTTCTCATCACTCTGTTGATCCCAGTTCTGTATTTGTTGTAATGTATACAACCTTTTGAAAGACATTTTGCTAAAAAGTGTTCATTTCCTCCACGTAAGGAGATGTTTATGGTGATGCCCTGTGGATGAGGATAGAGTATGATCAGGATAGAAAAAGGATCAAGGTAATTATTGAGAAGAGCTAGAATTTTATTAATTTTTTTTACACCTGGTAGGTAACATTCACCATTATCATAGTGTATTATTTTCATTTTTTTGTTATAGTTATTAACCCATTTTAATTGGACATTTATGTATGGGTTTCATCCAAACACTGCTATCTCAGGATGTAACGTATTCTGCTTATGGAAAGGTCAGGAATAAAAAGCTCCAATAAATCTCCAAAATATTATTAAACACATTTAAATAGCTTACAGAGATGTTTTATGTTCATACAGGTGCATCTCAATAAATTAGAATTTAATTTAAAAAGTTTTTATTTTAGTAATTCAATACAAAAAGTGAAACTTTAAATTAAAAATAAAAAAAACAATTTTTGTGAATTGTTGGCCTTCTGGAAAATGTTTATTTACTGTATATGTACTCAAAACTTGGTAGGGGCTCCATTTGCTTTAATTACTGCCTCGATTCGACGTAGCATGGAGGTGATCAGTCTGTGGCACTGTGAGGAGGTACAGAAGGCTTCCGCTCATTTGCGTCTCTTGTTTCTCATTTTCTCCTTGACAACCTCTTGCTTCAGGTCTGGTGAGTTTGCTGGCCAGTCAAGCACACCAACACCATGGTCATTTAACAAACCTTTGGTTGGGCAGGTGCCAAATCCTGCTGTAAAATCAAATCAGCATCTCTATAAAGCTGGTCAGTAGAGGAAGCATGAAGTGCTCTAAAACTTCCTGGTAGACAGCTGTGCTGACCTTGGACTTGATAAAACACAGTGGACCAACACCAGCAGATGATATGACTCCCCAAACCACCACTGACTATACAAACTTTACACTGGACCTCAAGCAACTGGGGTTCTGTGCCTCCCCTCTCTTCTTCCAGACTCTGGGGCCTTGATTTCCAAATGAAATGCACCATTTTCTTTCCTTTCATCTGAAAAGACGACTTTGGCCCACTGAGCAACAGTCCAGTCCTTTTTGTCCTTTGCCCAGGTAAGACACCTCTGACGTCTCTGATTCAGCAGTGGCTTGACAAGGAATGAGTCAGTTGTAGCCCATGGATACGTCTGTGTGTGGAGGCTCTTGAAGCACTGACTCCAGCTGCAGTCCACTCTTTGTGAATCTCCCCAAATTCTTGAATGGGCTTCGTTTCACCTTTTTCTACCACATTTTTGCCTTCCATTAAACTTTTCATTAATGTGCTTGGATACAGCACTCTGTGAACAGCAGCTTCTTAAGCAATGACCTTTTGTGTCTTACCCTCCACGTGCAGGGCGTCAATGAGCATCATCTGGACAACTGTCAAGTCAACAGTCTTCCCCCATGATTGTGTACCCTGAACCAGACTGAGACACCATTTAAAGGCTCAGGAAACCTTTGCAGGTGTTTGGATTTAATTAGCTGATTAAAGTGTGACACCAGGAGTCTCCAATATAATATTCTAATTTACTGAGTTACTAAATTTTGGGTTTTCATTAGCTGTAAGCCATAATCATCAAAAGTAAAATAAATAGACACTTGAAATATATCAGCCTGTGTGTGATGAATCTATATAATATACAAGTTTCACTTTTTGTATTGAATTACTAAAATCAATCAACTTTTTAATGATATTCTAATTTTATTTGAGATGCACCTGTACACCGTGTTGAGGAGAAACGTTTAAGTTTTATGTTAAACATTTAAAAACCCTTTGTCCCAAAATCCACAACAAATGATTCTGTCTTCACCAACCTTTTAAAAAAATGCCACAGAAGACATTCGGTTCAAACACCACATTTATTCATTGACATGAAATGAAAAATGGTCTGAAATCAGTTTCAAGGTGAATTCTATGCAGCATTTTCTTTTAACATTATGCATTCGAGCCGAAATGTACATTTGGAAAATAAAGGCTTCAAAAAGAGGAAGGTCACAAAATATTACATCATCAACATAATGACATAAAGGACCACATGACTAATACAGTTACACATCATGACAGTGTAAAAGATTTTTTCCCCATAATACCAAGAAAAGGTTTAGGCACAAAAGAAGGACAGAATGTTGAGATTGAATACAGTCAGTGTTATTTTGTTAACAGTGGCACTAATGATTTAAAAAATGAAGAGACACGGCAGGTCAGTTGCAGCACATTTGTAAATATTTCTGCATTTGTCTGCAACGCGGCTGTGCTGCTTGTTTCTTGCTCTCACGGGATCCAGATCATGACCCTGGAAGTCTGATGAGCTGATTCGGGTGCGATTTAGCTAAATATGTGCACTGGGATTGGGGAACAATGAGGTGAATCAGACTTTGCCACAAAAAATACCGTTCATTTGTTACAAACCATGTTTTTACTGCATCGAGCTGCATTTAAAGAAATACACAAAATGAAAACATTTGTAATACATCATTAAAAAAAGAGGGCAATTTAAATATTTTCAAATAAAAAGTACTACTCACTGCACCACAGTGCTTTTTACAGGAGAGTCTTTAGAGTTTTCCATGAATATTTAAGGCTTGGAGAGACATCACGCTTGCAGCTGAACTCGAATAAAGTGACCACAGGGAAAAAAAAAAAAAAAGAAGCAGGGCAGATACGTGCTTTCGTGCAGCTTTCGTCACCGCTATGACTCCAGCTGCCACCGTTAATGGAACCAACACATTAAGATGAAGCTGTGAGCTGAACTGGAACGGAATACGAGATGGAAGGTCGTTACGCTCATCGTTATCTTTCACACACTAGACAAAGCCCTTAGGAATGGTCTGTGATTGTCCTTGGTGATTCTCTAAGAGGACGGAGGTTGCTTGTGATGATGGAACAAAAAGAAGAAGGACAAAGCCACTTCCTTTAGCGATTTTACTGTCTGAGGACAGGCTTTTCTGGAAGACTCCAGTATTTGGAATGCTCTCTCTTCATCCAAGATTTGGTGTTAAGTCGCTTCTACAGTGCTTCTCTGGTAAACAGAATAAAAATTAAAAAAACACAAGCCAGTGCAAATATATTCCCTCAATCAGCATCGAATTAACGAGACAACCAGGAGTCTTTACTTACCAAGGAGTGTAGCTCAACCAATTATTTCTCAATAGTCACTCTGACTGAAGAGTCATACTCCACTTCATCATCTGTAAATAAAATGAATAGTAATCAGTAACAAAATAAGACCGTGTTTATCCACAAATTATGGAATGATCGGAACATTTAATACTTTTTTATCGTGATCTCGGTTTGTGACATTTAAGATCAGGATTGTTGCTTTGGGGCCCCCGGACCACCCCAAGGTATGCTTTACTGTTACTCTAAACCAGGATAACTTCCATAATAATGTCTGAAGTTCACAGAAAAGCAAGCTGGAGCATGCACATAGTTTTAAAAAATAAATAAATAAATAAATAAATGTATTCATTTCATTAATGAGATAATCAAATAATCATATCAATTGCTTTATTTTAATCCAATTGACTGCTTTTTTTTTTGCTTCCACTTGATATAAATTAAAATAGACCAATTTAGTGGTTCATTGCAGCAAGAACTGTTGCCTGAAGAACATTCAAGTTGCTCAGTCAACATCCGGTGACTTTCCAATAAATGCATAAAAAATGTTTTATTTAAATGTGAGATGAACAGCAGTTGATGCCACATGAGTAATTGGGTGAACATGACTGGGGAAGTGGGTCATGTGGCTGGTCATATGGTGGGTTGTGCTGCTGGGAGATGGAAATTCTACGCAGGTTTCTGGTTGGGGTGCGATATCCTGGGAGTTGTTATGGCATGAGAAGCACTTTAAGACTAGCTGAATCCTAAGATACAAGTTCGAATTCTTTTCCTCAACCATATCTACCAGGTCTAAATTGTGTAGGATACGGTTTGCATTAAAATATATTACTGCATTTATTTTATATTAATTCTATTTGCTATATAAATATAGAAACTGTTTGCAAAGATCTTATTTGATTGCCTCAATTTTTGATAGATTGATTTCCGATAAATTACTAATTTGAATGTATTCACTTGTGTAGAGCTAATTCATTGTGTACGTATTTCTTGTTCCGTTGTGTTGTTTATTGTTGAACAAACAATAAATACTTCATGATGATGATGTATTCATTTCGTGCATTCTTGCATATAAAAGAATGAGAGAATCAAGTTATTGCTCAGGGCTCAAAGCGATGTTCAAAAAGCTATCGATGGAAATGTATGTTTTAATACAAACAATGTGAAATCCATCATTCCACCATAAAAAATTTTTTTTTTACAAATGGAGCGCCTCCAAGACAGTTTCAGAAGTCAGCGTCCCAGCGATTTTGGTCCAGGATCACACTTTTTAATGCACATATACATTAAAGAAAAAACTGCGCGCTACATCATGTGACCTACAGGCCTCACGTTAAATGTAAGGTTCCTGAAAAAACAATCAGAAAATGTCCGAACTAGTATGGCTTTCATGGAAGGGTAGCTACAAAAAAAAAAAGCCACATATCCCCTTCTTGCATATAAAATAAAGCAAGAATCAAGTTATTGCTCTGGGCCCTCAAAAGCCAGCTCTGCCTGAGATATAATTGGCTGCCATTATTCATTTGTCATCGTCAACCTCTCGAACAAATTGTCTTTTATCTTACAAAAGCATAAAAACCCATTTATTTATCCTTGACGCTTGTTCCCTTTAATAAAAGAGTCACAATTGCCTCATTCAAGGGCTCTTTTCAAAAGAAATTGGTTAAACAATCACACTGCCTCTTAAATGATCTGGAATGGAGCAGAGGTCGTTCTTTCAGTTACATGATCACATCCTTACCTGTGCTTTCCCCGTCTGATCCATCTTGCCCCCATCGCCTTTCACTGGCTAGTAAAGGGTTTCGACATTCGTTTAGAGTCTGTAGAGGGAACGAGTGGCCGTCGCCTTGGCTAAACACAAGGATCACTGGTTACATATACCAAAGAAACCCGAAAGCCAGGATACAGTAATTATTTTATGATCTATAACGTGCAAAGTACAGTTTGCTAACCTGGTGAAGACTGGGATAAACCAGAGCTTTTTGTTTTCCCCGAAGACATGCTGAAGGTTCTTGCGGAAACCAATGTTAAAGCCGTTCCTGTCAGGACCGTTTTGGAACACAGGGGCTGAGAAAGCCTCTGGAAAACAGTGAAAGTGTAAAACAAAGAAAAGATGATGAGGTTTTTACATTAAGAGCGGTGTTTTCTATCTGCCTACACTAAAATAGATAAGGGATATAGACACCTGAACATCAGGACCATATATATCTAAAAAGAACCGCACTACATAAAATAAATCTTTTAAAATAATTTTAATAAATAAATTCAAACTTTTCACATTTCTAGCTAAAATTATGATTATTCTTTTATTTACAATAATGCATAATACTATGACAATTTGTTAATAACTCATTACTTGTGCATATTATCTTTATGACTGTTTCAGCTGACACAAGTGCTGTGTGTGAATATTTACTCTACAAATAATATAACAACAAAAAAACAAAAACAACAGTGACCTCATACCTAGTGTGGATCTGTTCTTAGCCACCAACCAGCAGTGATAGCCGAAGAGAAACATGAGGCTCACAAAGAACATAACGGCCACAAACAGAAGGAACAAGACATGGAACTTAGCATGGCCGTTTGGAAGCTCGCCCTGAAAAGCAAAGCAAATATAAAAAAATTACTTCATGGACAAAAATATGGTTTCAAGTACTTTAGCTTTATATGCAAATGTTAAATATACACTCGTTTAAACAATTACACCCTTTATTTTAACTCCTTGTTTTAATAATTCGAAATGAGCCTTTTAGAATAAGCCTGTGATCTGAATTACAGGCATTGCCGTCAGAAAATTAGGCAACAGATTTGTGACTAATCAGATCGAACACCTCAACAGCGTTTCATGTTTGACATGGCACCAAGCGAATGTGTTCAGACAAAGGCCTGTTTGTTTTAGAAGACACACTTTATGACGACACTCACCACCCAGAACTTGAGGAAATACTGGAACACAGTTGATGCGATGAAGACACAGTAGAGCATGGAGTAAGACAGAAAGAGAAGGAAGAACTTGTAGTTTGAGAAACCGACGCAGTTGTTCACCCTGAGGGAAGAAAAAAGATTAATCAGACACCGCCCATGGGCTTTCAGGCAGAAATGCGATTAAAACAAACTTTATTAAATGAATACTCAATTACTCAAGTCCTTTAACCATTGTAATCAATCATTAAAGAGCACTGAGGATATTTATTTAGAGATTATTTACAAAGATATTTTTTAATGTACAAACAGCTATCTACAGAAATATATGTTTTACAAAAAATTGTGTAGTGAACTGAGAAATCATCTGGCAACTTTTTTTTTTTTTTTTAAATACAGGGAAATTTTTTGCCCATGATCACAGTCATTTAAAGGGGAACAAACAATGTCAGGTGACAATAATAAAAAATTAAAATTAAAAATTAAAAAATTAAATATGCAACAGTTTTCATGTTGCAATTTTTCAATGCAACAGTTCAACAGAAAATATTGTGATTTTATGAATGGGAATTGCTGATCCCAGCAATTATGGATCAAGATCAGACTGTTTAATGCACATAACTATTAATATATATCGCTGTAAAAATATATATACACACACACACACACACACACACACACACACACACACACACACACACACACACACATACATACACACACAGTATCTCACAAAAGTGAGTACACCCCTCACATTTTACCATCCATTTTAGCATCTACTCAAGGGACAACACTATAGAAATGAAACTTGGATATATTTTAGAGTAGTCTGCACAAGCTGCATGTTGACTACTCTAAAAAATATCCGTTTCATTCTATAGTATTGTCCCTTGAAAAAAATATAATAAAATGGTTGCAAAAATGTGATTGGTGTACTTAATTTTGGTAGACACTATAACTTAGAAATGTTCTAAAAAAGAATATCCTTTGGACTGATGAGACCGAAGTAGAGATGTTTGGTCATCATGTACATTACCATGTTTGGTAAATGTTGCAAAATGACCATTTCTCCAAAATCATCTGAGAGACTAAAACATTTTCTCTGTTATTGTTGCGAAAGGTGGTTTTTCATGTAACTGAATTATAGGATGCACTTATTTTGTCCAACTTCATTTCTGAATGTTGGTTTACTTTTAGAGAAAAAAAAACAAGCCTATGTATTGAAATCTGCTCCATTTTCTTATTTTCGTTTGTCGACAAAAATGTAATTGTTATGCAGGCCCTTATAACTAAAAGCATACAAGCAAAGGAGAATGTGCTTTCTTTTTCTCCCACAGTGACTGCATAATAACAATATGGTGAACTGACAGAATTGATTGACATAATGTACCTACTATTCCTATATGCGTAACTCACCATGGACAATGATGATCCATTTTCAGGACACACCTACAATAAGGAAATAATCATGTGTCAAATGCTGTACATGTAAAAAGAACATAAGAGATATGCTTTGATAAACAAACGCCACCAAAGATGGCACAAGACAGAAAGGGAAACTTACGTTTCACAAACTGAACAGTGGTGGCAGCGGTCTGGCTTTAGTAGCTGACAGTGATCACAGAATCTGATAGCTAAACCCACACAAATATAGAAGAAACTGCCAGTGTTTCAATCGAGTAAATGCATTTACTGCCTTTCTATATAGCAAACACGTCAATAGATGGACTATACTGCTGTAACTAACACAAACAGACCATTATGTTCACATGCAATGTAACAACAGAAATAAAAGGGACAGCTATGAAAGACCCCTTTATCTTATCTAGTATTTAATGAGCGATCCGCACATTTCATGCTGCAAACGCTTCAGAGTCTCGACAATTTTACCTCCTGATTGAGCCCGTGTGGAGATGGGCAGCTTATTCGCGATTTCAATCAAGATCTGCTTCTGAACATCCGGCCTCTCCTCCATCTCGTACCTCTCTTTGTCCCTGTAGGAGAGGTGGAACTGAGAGAAGAATACACCAATGTTGAACAAGTCGCAAGGCCAGTTTTATAAAGCAAGTAAATCAAACACACGCCAATCAGTGCCAACCTTTTTAGACGGCGTGGCGACTGGAGTGAAGATAGCCTTCCAGTAGGTCCAACAGAACATCGCAAAGCATGCGTGGAAGACCAGAAGGTAAGCCGCTGCAGAGGAACCCAGATCACGTTGCATTATTACAATGACAGCAGGCAAGTATTGATTATTATACAGACTAAACCACTGTGGTCATTTCTAAACTTCCATCAAAGTCTACGATGAGACATGCACTGAAAGAATGAACGATGACTTACCCTTCTCAAATGTGTTATGGAGTGTAACTGCAACACAAATAAAGAAGCCAAGGTTTAACATTGGGTGAGAGTGAGATGTTTTGTGTGTCTGCTCTTCAGTCATATACTCCAGCTCATTCATATGGTTTAACTCCACAAACCAATACAGTTGCACATAACATTGGAAAAGAGAAATGTTCATTCTATAAAGCATTTGCATTACGTTTAACCTTTTTGTTTTTCATTATTTATCAGTCTGGTCTACATAAATGTTTAAACCGAAATAGACAATCACTTCCTTGCTCTAAATGTCAACACATACAGTCGACCGAGGACGGTCTCAAGCTAGCTGAGGTTAGCTCGCAGAATTTAAAGAGAAAAAAAACAACAATACTTACAGAAACACAGTTCAAACACGTAGGCATAATAAGACCACAGGACCACGGCAGAAATAATGACAACAGGTATCCAGGAAAATATTCTCTGACAGCATCTCAGTCCTCTCGACAAAGCCATAATCAAAGCAATACGACGATCATGTTCTCTGGCATCTACTGCTAAGCCTCGCCCATTAAACCGGAAGTAGCTCTGCGCTCTGTTGATTGAGACTGCAGTAAACAAATACTTTAGTGGTCTTCAATTTAAATTGCTTGAGGTCCTGTAAATGAATCCAGACTAAAGAAATGAGTGTAGACAACATTTTTATTGGACACATTATAAATGAATAAATAAATAAAAGGGGGAGAAAAAAAAAGAAAAAAAAAAGCTAAAGTGTTTTTGTTTCTGCTGAACTGAGATCACAGATCATAAGTAATGAACGCATACCTTACTGGTTAAAAAAACATATCACATTTTAACTTCACACTTATTGTCTCTACCTAAATAAATGTATCTAATGTTTAACATCGTTCTCTTCTACTGTATGCTTTAAGTTACATTGGTAACATATCATCAGCAATATTATTCAGAAACACAAACAGGCAAAAATACCTTCCCGGTTTTGGAAAAATTAAAAACATTTTGTTAATTTGTACAGTTCCTTTAAGTCCATAAAAATGTAAATACCTCAAATAAAATATTTAAAGGGCTTGTTATGTTTTCCTAAAATTCACTGTATATTGTGCAATAACTTTATACCTTTAGTCTTTTTTATTTATTTAGCTTTTTTTATTTCTGTGTGCAACTGGAAGCTTCTGTCACCAAAACTAATTCCTTGTAAGTGCAAACATACTTGGCAATAAAGCTCTTTATGATTCTGATTCTGAGTGAACACTCATATGTTCATTGTTAGGCTGTGAGTGAGTGAGTGAGTGAGAGAACCGGTGTAGATCGCTTGTACTGGGCTTTGAGCTCATTTATTTTCCGTGCCCTTACTTTCTGTTCTTAGTATCTACTTTTAGTTTCAGAATGGCGTATAATGTTTCAGCTTTTGACAACTGCAACAGACTCAGAGCAAATCAGACAAACAGGCCTAGTACAGCTTGATGCAGGAAGAATAAATGCGTATTTTCCCAACAATTCATTTTTGAAAAACTCGGTTTTCAGCTTTCCTTCTTTTGAGACTTGCATTGTTTTTCACTCACTGAAAGTTTCATCTGTTTGTGTATCGCTCTCTTACGTCTTCACTGTACGCACAACAGTCTGATCGTCATTAGCATCATAACTGTAGTAGCGACCTGTGGCACTGTAGGACCCAAACAGCTCTACTGAGCTCACCTTGATGTGTCCGATATCAATGTAATTTTATATTAGACAGGAGGTAGAGCTGGAGGTGGCAGAGCTGTAGATGTTGAGATTTTCATTGGTAGTGACGAGGATGGAAAGGATTAGAAACAAGTTTATTAGAGGGACAGCGCATGTAGGACGTTTTGGAGACAAAGTGAGGTAGGCCCGATTGAGATGGTTTGGACATGTGCAGAGGAGGGACATGGGGTATATTAGTAGGAGAATGCTGAGAATGGACCCATTAGGAAAGAGGAAAAGATGAAGGTCAAGGAAGAGGTTTATGGATGTGGTGAGGGAAGACATGCAGGTAGTTGGTTTGAAAGAGGCAGATATAAAGGACAGCGGGAAAGATTTATCGGAGTCTGGATCCCTACTGTACAATTACTTCCTTAGCGGAAAAGTCAGAAAAACCTGGTCACACAATTTTGATGATTTTAATTGCCAAATTTGTTCGTTGTTATGGTAACCAGGTAGGTTATTAGTCAGCATTGCACTTCCAGGTAAGTCGGTATGTCTATGCTAATAATAAAGCACACTGTTAACTGAATTCTTTAAATGTATTTTTCTTTATAAAAAAAAAAAACTGAAATATCACATGTATATAAGTATTCAGACCGTTTGCAACAACATGTGAACATTAGCTCAGGTGCCACCCAATTCTCTTGAGCTTCGATATAATACAGAATACAATAACTATAATTATATATATGTAACAATTGTGATTATGCTACAGTATCATTTACTTCCAACATAATTTTTTCTGTTTTTATTATTACATCTTGACTATCATTAACTCAAAGAGGTCTGATACCTTTTTCAGATACTGGAGATGTATTGACATGCTTCAAATATCAAGTTTAAACGTGTTTAAACACATATTCAAGTATATTTTCACAAACCTTTAAATCATGGATTATATAGACTTTTGTCTATAGAGTTTTTGTTACAAAATTGTTAATAAAATGAATAATAAAATACCCTTAAAGAAAGCATTGTTTTGACCAATCAGTGATGATTTACACATTTCCACCTATAGGTGTCACTACACGTCTACTAATCTACTAACAAAACTATTCTCACACAACCAATAGCTAAAAATGTATGAACTACAATAATATAGATTTAACAATATCTATAAACAGAAAGCAAACCAAACTACTAAGTACTGCAAAAGCCAAAAGTCATTTATTTTTCTGTCTTTGTTTTTATGTAGCACATTTCTTTGTAAATCTGATCAAATGTCATAGCGTTTTTATTATTTCTATTTAAAAGCAGCAAGACAACAAGAGAGCACGATTTGTTTTTACTGTATATATTTTAAAATTTACTGTATATATTCTGAATTGTTTCTTCAACAGTTACCATACACCTAGACTAAAGGTTTTTCCACCCATTTCATGTTACTTTTTTGTTGAATTGATTCATTCTCATTCTAGGTGAATTTTAAAAATCAATCAGAGGCAGACTTATTTCATATTCTGGAAGATTTTAGAAATTGATGCAATGACTTTTGAAAGCTGCTGACTTACCAATTGTTATAAACTGGCATTAATTAGGAATGCACTTCAAAATTCCCCCCAAAAATTCAAACAACCCAGTCAAGAACTCAGGAAAAAATATTTAGTATCTACAAGTCTAATTCCTTTATTCAAACAATTTCTGAACAAAAGCATTTGAACCACCAACTGTCTGCAAATATAAAAAAATATAGACCACACCGGCACTGCATCATTTAGTAAGATGCTCAGATTAAATCCTAAGTATGATTGAGCTTTTTGGTTAACCAAAAGACAATGACAAAGGACCTGGTGAAAGAGTTGCAGGTATCAGGTATAAAAATATCTACATCTACCATTAAGAAAGTCCTACATCACTGTGGACTTAAAGGCTTTCATGTAATGAAGAGGTCTTTACTCTCAGCCAGATGACTAGCCTTTTGGAGGAATGTTCTCTGGTCATATGAACCAAAACTGTAATTGTATGGCTAAAATGACCAGTGCAAAGTATGGAGATTATAGGGTAAATGATGGAGGTGTTGTTTTTGCTTGAAAGGATACTGCTACACTTCAGAAAACAGATGACAACGAGAGTATAAAATATTATCTAGAGCTATTGCATTTGTGGCATTTGGCAGACACCCTTACCAGAGCGACAGAGCTGAGCAGTTGTGGGCTAAGGGTCTTGCTCAAAGGCCCTAGCAGTGGTGATGCTAGGATTTGAACTCACGACCTTCCAACCAAAAGTGCAATGTCTTAACCACCGACCCACTCCCACTCCTGTTTAAGCAACATCTCAAGACATAAGCCAAAAAGTACAAGTTAAAAAGTAAAAATTTGTCACAACTGGTTCTTCCAGTGATTTTAACAAAATGTCTTAAAGACAATAAAGTGTTGGCGTTCCCATCATAAAAACCCTAACCTGAAGGAGGCCAACAAGCATGACAGTTCTGCCATCATCTCAATCCACCTCAGGAGAATGCTGAGACAAAATTATCATTCTGATCAGGAGGACCCCAATTAAAATTTTACTTAGGCCACCTAAAAGGCTAGAGCATGCCTATATACATTTTGAAAGGTTGCTAATGTGCAACCTCTGCAAAATTTGAAATAAACCGAATGACAAGTCTTGTAATATTCTGTATGTTTCCTAGTTCCTTTTTTACTAATAGGTTGCATATACAGTATAAGAGCCAGTATACGTTTTTTAACTTTTAAAATCTGTCTAACTGAAATATCTGAGGTCATAAAAAAACAGAAGCAGCTTCTCCCCTCTGTTGACAAATATCTGTCAAGCAAGTCGCCCACCACTAAAGACCCACAAAGCGTTCCAACACCTGAGCCAGTGTAGAGTGTAGAGACAATATCACTATAGCAGCTCACTAGCCTACTATAGGCTTTGTCAAAGGCTTTGCCACAAGACACAAGACTTGTTTGTCTTCAGAGCTTGTTTGTCTTTACTTTGTTTGCTGCTGACTCCCTCCTTTGTGCATTTTTTAAGGATTACTAAATTTTCTTTAAAAGGGGCATCACTTTTAAATACTCCCATAAACTCCAGATAGTTCAAAATAAAATGTCATCAATCCCCCATCTCAACACTCTGTCACACCAGAAATTTCCCATAAAATGAGATATACACACAATTCTTCCACCAAAGCTTAGGTGTTCCTATTTCCTACCTGTGCACCTATGGGAAAATCCAACATCTAGCAAGATTCTGGGCCACCAAAAACCACAAGTACTGCAATAATACATCTGGGCACAGACCCAACATGTCTCTAGAGCTATACTGGAAAAAGAATTAAGAATGTGGTCATTGTAATTGTATTGTACTCATGTACACGTGATATATACTGTATATGGCAGACAAAAAAGCTCTGGAGAGTTCTCCTGCAAGATTATACAATTATATCAGAAAGATGCTCCTATGTTTGTCTGGACAAACTTTGAAGTTGACAACCACTGTGTCCTAATGGCAATGAGCAAAAGTAGACTCAGTGAACAATAAAGAGGCTAGCATTTAAGGTCACTTCAACTGAAAACAAGTCCATAGCAACCAAGGGTGGTGCTTTGATGCAAAAGTGATGCATGGATTCTGCTACCAGCTAGGGCTAGAGAAGACCAGAATCCCCCACCTTGCCCGCCAAAGGTAATATTGAAAGATTGATGAATCATGAATACTCAATTCTGGCCAACCAGTTAGCATGTTCAACTCAGACTTCCACTTTTTGCACAGCTTTATAAATCTCAGATAGACTGAGGTAACTTTAGCACCCAGAATAGAGCATCTACGAAAGGCCTGCAATTATATTTGCTGCCTGACAACAGGAAAGGGATGAAACATGGCAGAAGTGAACCTATACATATAATGGTTGTCATGGTTAGGACATGGGGTGTCATGGTGAGGAAGTATTCCTAAAGGTAAAAATAACATACTGTGTCTCAAGTAAGGATGCAGCAGTATAGACACTGGAATCACGTATCGGTCTGATACCATGTATATTTATAATAATAATAATAATTATGAAACATTCCAAAATAGCAGGCAGGTAACAATTTCCAATACTATGTGATATTATGTGACCTAAGCCTCATGTAATTTATCATCCTAATGAACAGAAAACAGGACATTATGATGATCTAAATGTAGTTCATAAGTCATTTTTCTCATCCTTTCTCTATCCATATTGGTATTGGTTATTAACAAGTACCAGAAACCTATACTTGTACTCAGTCTTAAAAAATGGTATCCCTGATTGCTTTAGGATGCAAAGTTCCAGGACTAGGAATTATAAATATTAACATCAGACCAGTTAGTTACCATCATCCCAGCTATTTAAATACCACATTGTTGTTAGCACTGTTACCTAACTGTTTGGTATTTCATGTTTTTTCTGTTGTAGAGAAAAAGACTTGTCCATCAATCAACTGTCAGCGCTTGTCTTACTACAAAGCACCTGTTTCTATCATAATAGTAACTAACGCTTGGTCAGTTAAGCACAAACAGATCATAAAGGCAGGTCTGGGCAAATCTTTGACTCAAATTGATCATATCATGTATTTTTGAAAGAAAGCCACATCCAGCATTGAGGAGGAGTCCTGCATTCGGTGGAGAAAATGTTCAGAGGGACAGGTTTTGAAACTACACTGAGTTATCTGTGCAGTACAGATTTTCTCACATTCTTAATCCATGCTTCATGATGCACAAGCATTATTCTGTTGTTAATGTATCTCTTGGTGGAGGATGAAACCTCCATCTGTTTCTGTGATTCTGTGGAGAGACATATTGCCTATGATACACAACATATGAGGGTGCAAATTAGTCTGGTTGATGTATACGAATGAATCAGTAAGTGTTTGTGTGTATGAGAAAGGGATAAGTGAACATGTGCCTATTTTTAATTACATTCCCAGATTCCAAGCTGTCTCCATTGAGTGGCTCTCTTGTCGTGGTGCCTTGGCAACAGTTTATGTCTATGACTAGTGTTTTTTGAATCACACTGAATAGAGTGTAATAGCATTCCCATTTCATTCCCTGCGTGCTCAAATGTCTGGATGGAGAATTCATCATCTGTGCCACTTTTTCAAGTAAAGGTGGAAGACATATTGGAAACTTTGTATTCACCAAGGCCCTCAGTCACCGATCTGTGCAGGTGATTAAGAAATTACTTGTCTATGTTTGTAGTTATTCTTGTCAAATTCTCTCTGTGAAGGGGGATTTGACTAAATGTGTTCATTTCTGATTGGCTGATTAAAGCCAACTCAGACGATCTGGAGAGAACACAAAAACTCTAAAGTTGTGACATAACTATTTAATGACCACGTTAATGAGATGAACATTGTTTAGTCAACAAATTAATGAATGACAGAAACCCATGTAGAATAATTCCTAACAATATTTTTTTGTTCTATAACAATTAGGAATTGCGCAATATTTTTTAAAATTAGTTTTAAATTTTGGTCCCTTTGGGGATTTAACTTACAATTGATTTCTTTTTCAAAGTGGATTACAAATTAAATGACTGTTTAAATAGTGAACATATCTGTAAGCATATATCTATAAAAAAAAAATAAAACAAGTGTAATCAGCTTTGTGTAGTGATCAACATAAAAACGAATCTGCACAAAGCTTGGTGCAAAAGATGTTCATGGTAAGGTGAAGATCATATGGTTTGAGGTGAGCTCTCCCTTTATACCCCGTCTCTGCTTATATTCATTCTTACCAGCAGAATAAACAATGGCCGGGTGGGGAGGAATTAAAGACATCCAACATGTGTGAAAACAAATCCACACTGTGGGTGGAGTTAGTGTGTCTTCAACAATCATGGAATTTTTTTTAACGCCCATGCCACAACATAAGGCAATGCCCATGATAATAAAGGCAGTAAATTAGTGCTGTGTAAGTCAGGGGTTACGTTTGTGCGCTGGTATTTGTAGGATTACTGGAAATGCTGCTGAGTATAGTAAACACTTTTACTGTCTACCTAGATCATGGAACTCTATATCTGGTCCTGGAATCTGGCGAGCCTGTTTATTAAATAATTCACTGAATAATGCATTTTGGAACAAGCTTCTCTGAATTGGTTTAAAATGTAACGTTAAGTGGTGTAACCATATTTTTTATAATCACAGAAAAGAATGCTTCATATTTAAAGTTGAGAATGTCCATTCACAGTACACAAGCAGTGAGCAGTGAAACTAAATCAGTGTTGTTAATATAAAAGCTTCAGTCACTTTAAATATTTTTTTCTTCTGCTTATGTTTGTAGGACCACAACAACGATCAAATAACATCATTCACACGGTACTGAAATCTTTCTTAAAGATGGAAACTTTGATTACACCTCTTTGTCTAAAACTAGTGCTTTATCAGTGGAATCCAAAACACCAACTGGAAAATAAAACCTAAAAATAAGCTCTTGTGTGCCAGGAAACGGCAGGAACAAAAGAGGAATCTGCTCCTTTACAGCGATTTCATCGCTCACTGATCAGGTTTCCACAAATATGGTTGGTAGCACTAATACATGTCACTCTGTTGAATGACAAGAAAGTAAGGCAACAATGGTAGCTATAGCTCAACCAAGCTGGTTTGAAGATTGTGGAGTCATGTCTTGAAAATCAGTGGAAAGGCAGCTGGAAGTCCCATCATGCTGGCGGTTTACACACTGTTTGCACTTCATTGTCTGCTGATCTCTGGACTCACCAGTGTGCTTTACCAGCTTCTTTTTTTCCTTTCTTTACCATTTCTTTTCCACAATGTTGATGTTTCCAAGGCGACTTGAGCACCATCACTCAGCAAGTGGTGTGGAATGGATGTGGATAAGGATATGACACACTTGGTAGTGAATGGATTCTGTTATGAGAAACTTTTTAGAAGGCTCAAAAAACTTTCATGGATATTTTGATACACTATTAAACTACCGTAGTGTATAGACAATCCATCGCCTGTTGCTTTTGTTTTATTCTTTGAACATCTAAACATTTGCACGTTTGCCCTTCTTTTGACTTTTTCCTGATACACTGCCTTGTAGAGGGTGGGATTGCAGAGCAGAAGGCCAGCAATTCTGACACCTGCAGTAATCTAAGGGGATTTTGAACGCCATCTGTGACACACCTGGCCCTTGAATCAGCAACCCTCCATGTCTCGGGCTGGAGTCCCAAACCACGAAACCACATCTGGGCCTCATCTGATCATCTGAATCACTGACACTTGTCCACACCCTTATTCCCAAGGTACAGCACATTCCAACATATTGCTGTACAGAGAGGGTCTATAGACATGGACACCCAGATGGTGTGTTTTTTCTTTTTTCTTTTTTTTTTTTTTTTACCATAATCTGGCATTAAATAAATACACAACATACAGAAGTAGCAAAGTAGATTAAATATTACAGATAGGTCAAGGCATCTACTCTCCTGATTCTTGGAGACTGTTATTTGTCATAGTTCCAGTAGGGAATTGCGAAGTAGAGTGTAACAAAACTCATTAGTACTTGATAATCCAACTAAGGTGATGCAATGATAAGGCCTTGTTTAAGAAGGATTGGATTTGGTCACCAGGGGCAGTTGCTTCCCAAGCCAGGCCTATGACTGGTGCATTTTTGTTTAAGTGCATCAGGTCTGCTTGCTGATTGATGATCAGTGTTTGGCATATTCAGCTATAAAGGTGGATTTATTATGTGTTCTGGGTAAAACATTGCTAAGAATGACAACAGCACAGAAAAAGGAGCATCACCATATATAGAGGGTCTTGGGTAATAACATATAAAGGTTTCCTGAATGTTCTACCAGGCTGCTGGATTAGGGACATGGTACACAGCCCTCAATGCATAACTCAACAGAAATCAGTCTCAGGCTGTGTTTGGGAAATGCTTTGTGGTGTGTGAACCAGCAGTCACACAGAGAGTGTCTCAATTATAAACCACAATATTGTTCTCCAGTCTGTCGGAGGAACGGTTTTGAGGAAAGAGAGACTGAGTCAATCCTGGAGAAAGACTGAGCTCACGCTAATGTAGCGTTCAGAGAGTCTGGGCAAGAATGGTCGAATGTGTCAAATGTGAGTACAGCTTACACCAATTTATGGCTGCTCCCTTTTTGAACCCAGCACAAGTTTATGCCCTACAAAATTACCTGTTCATAAATGCAGCCCAAAACACTGGGGCATAGGTAACATAGGTTATCCATTGATGTAATTTCAAACAGCAAAATGTTGTATTTCTTTGACCACTGGCTATGAGTCTTATCAGTGGTGCCTACAGAAAGATTTGTTTTTAATATCAAATATAATGTAGCAACCTGTTCAGTTATATGACTTTTAAATGTGTTTAAAAGTAGAAGCAACATATTAGTTCCTGTTGGCATCATGCACATCAAGCATGGCAAAGAGTGGGAATGGGAGGAGCATTTTAGAGCACAAAAAGCAGGCAACGTTCTGCAATCCAGGTCTCACCAGCTAGCAAGCTGTGAGGGGAAAAGCCAGCCAAAGGTGGCCACACTAAAGAGTTGTAAACCACACGAAAAACGATTGCCTCGGCATCTAAGCTACTTTCCTAGACTGTTAATGTATTTTCATGTGCTAGGTTATCAAAATAAATGGACCATTTTGTGGTGTTTAGCTTTCTGTGGAATTTGACAGATGCAGTAGTAGCCACGGTAGTGCCGGATCGTAGTTAAAGCATTCAATGGCTGACCTCACACACTCCTTCAAAGAGGGTGTAATGGTCCCAACACTCAATACACACACAAGCAAACCAAGTGCTTTAAAGTGTGCCATGAAAATGGAAAGTACCATTTCCTTCTCTGACTCAGGAATGTCAGGCAAAAACCTTACAAAATATTGCTTATGATTTTATCTAATGTAAATTTGTGGTTGTATATTTTGGTCACTTTTACTAGAACAATTTTACCATCCCGTCAACATTGCTACCTCAAAGCTCCATGGTCCTGGGTTTGATCCCAAGCTCAGGTTAGTTTGTGTGATGTGTGCATGCTCTGGCCAAAAACATCCATTAGGTTAATTGGTGACTTTAAAAAGTATGAATGAGTGTGTGCAGCAATGCAAGACAGTCTCTTCCTATTGTCTTTATATTTACTTTAATCACTGGAATTAAAACTCCTTAGCCCACCACATGACTTCATTGAGCTTTTGCTGATAAACATTTTGTAAGTAATAAAAACATATCCTGGAGCAATAGCAGACAGCGAATACAGACATAGAATACCTGGACAGCAGTTTGTTCACAGGATCACATTATGCCAGCAGTTTTTGATGCCTTATTTAAAGGTCCCTCTATCTTCTCAAAGGTCATACATCGTCTCAAAAGCCAGAGCCCCTTTCATTTGCTCTAATTATAGGTTAGACCAGTGTGCAATGTTTACATACTGTGATTTCAACATGATGTAGTATGGCATCCAGTTACTACACACTACCATTTCAGACACACTAATCTTTCAGCATAAGATTTGGGATAGTACACAGTATCACACAACATCTGTTCTCCAAGTGTTTGTATCTCATTAGCTGATTAATGACAACAGTGCAAAGGCTAATTACAGAATCATGTGAGAGTCTATATAGCTGGCTGTAAGCCTTACTACTGGCCAATGTAAATCCCTATTTCAGAACAGATTCCAGCTCTTTACCGCCCATAATGAACATAGCATGGTTAGCTGTAAGCTCAAATAACCAATGAAGATGTTTATTTATTTATTTATTTTATTGTTGTTGTTTTTTTCTTCAAGATTTCTCTGTTTAGTTAGTTGCCATTTCTAACAGATTTTCTAGATTTTCTCTAGCATATGCCAGCTATAAACCAGAGAGGCTAAACTCTAGCACATGCCACCATTTTCTTTTTATTCTGCTTTGTATTAAAGCCGCTGGCAGAAAAGTAATACTCTACCGTTTTCTGCACATACAAGCTAGCTAATTGGAGATAGCTAATTGTGTTTTCTGGCTAGATGTATCTCATGATTTGGGGGTTTTGGATTTGGATCCGGTCCAGCTCAATCCCCTGGACACGGTTTTGCAGAAATGACTATCACACCAATTTAATTGACATTAAAACTCATGATCTCCTGCATGAGGTTTTCAGGTCCTGGGTTCAAACCACAAAATAGCCCGACAATAGCTTTATTATCTCAACCTGTCTTTTGCACACATGCGTATATTGCACAAATGATTGCATATCTTGCACAATTGAAATTTATTAGGAATACTGTCAAATCAAATCAAATCAAATCAAATCAAATTTTATTCATCACATACACATACATACAGGGTACGACATGCAGTGAAATGCTTTATACGACGGTCCGGCATGAGGGAATAGGATGGGGGAAAAAGAAAAGAAGGCAGATAAATAAGTATGAGGTATAAAAGAACTATATAAAATAATAAAATAAAATAAAATATAGAATATAAAGATATAAAAGATATATAAAGATCTATAAATGTGAATATACAAAAAATGGCAGTAAACAGTGAAACAGTAAACAGTAAACAATGTGTAACAGAGTGTAAACAGTAGACAATTTTTTTTTGGTGGGTTGTCCATAAAGTGTCCGTGTGCGGTATGGTGTGGTGTAAAGGTCCGTAAAGTGTCCGTGTGCGGTATGGTGTGGTGTAAAGGTCCGTAAGTTGTCCGTGTGCAGTATGGTGTGGTATAAAAATTAAATTAAATATAAAGTGCACTGTGCTGTGCAAGTCCAGAGATTAAAGTGTCGTGGTGCGAAAGGTGAGATATGTACAGAGAGGAAGTGTGATGATGGAGAGAGTGGGCCAGTTTTTAGATCCTGGGTGTTTCCTGATTTAAACTCCTAATGGCCTGCGGGAAGAAGCTCCTCCTCATTCTCTCTGTGTTCGCTTTCAGGGAGCGGAAGCGTTTCCCTGAACGCAACAGAGAAAAGAGTCCATTGTTGGGATGGCTGAGGTCCTTCATAATCTTCCTGGCTCTGGTCCGGCACCGCGTGCTGTAAATGTCCTGCAGGTTAGGGAGCTCAGTGTGGATGGTACGTTCAGCTGAACGCACCACCCTCTGGAGGGCTCGTCTGTCCTGCATGGTGCTGTTCCCGAACCAGGAAGTGATGCTACCCGTCAGAACGCTCTCAATGGTGCAGGTGTAGAAAGTCTTAAGCACCTGAGAGGGAAGTTTAAAGTCCCTTAAGCGTCTCAGATGGTACAGACGCTGTCGGGCCTTCTTCACCAGGGTGTTGATGTGACAGGACCAAGAAAGATCCTGTGTGATGTGAACACCAAGGTACCGGAAACTTTCCACTCTCTCCACTGGGGTCCCGCTGATGTTTATCGGTTGGTATGACCGCTCCCGCTTTGTACTGAAGTCCACGATCAACTCCTTAGTCTTGCTGACGTTCAGGAGAAGGTTGTTCTCCTGGCACCATCTCTCCAGGTTTTTAACCTCCTGTAGGTAGGCCTTCTCATCGTTGTTGGAGATCAGGCCCACCACAACAGTGTCGTCAGCAAACTTGATGATGGTGGTGGAGTTGGAAGTGGCCACACAGTCGTATGTGTACATTGAGTAAAGCAGGGGGCTCAGAACACAACCCTGGGGGGCGCCAGTGCTGAGGGTGAGGGTGGATGAGGTGTGTTTCCAAACCCGTACGGCTTGTGGTCTGTCTGTCAATATGCCAAACTGTTTCTGCTTTCTGGAATGTAAACACAGCACCAAATGTAAATTCTGTAATATTCTATTAGATTATTTTGTAGATTATTTTGTATTCTTCTGTAAATTTCACTGCATGTTATCCTGTGTATGGTTGTGGATGTAACAAGTACAATTTTTAAGTAGGATGACGCTGTAAACATATACAATATGGACTCTATTATTAAATTCAATACTAGATTATGGCCAATTGAAGTTTTTGGTCAATTGAAAGAAGGTTCTTTTTTTCTCCAGATATATCAGTAAGTATTTATTATATACATGGTTGCAGTTCTGAAGATTTTGACTTATTGGGTTTGAAATAGAGATTATTTATTGAAAAATTAAAATTTTGTGTAACAGCCAGAAATGACATTTCAGGTTGTGTTTGACGTATTAGATCGTTTTACTTATGTCATGATGACACACAAGCAATGTTAGGAAAATATAGATTATTTTGATAGTGATGTGGCTTTCACTATGACAACAGAGGTGGGATTAGGTCTTGGATTAGTTCAATCCTCTGATAAAGGGCAGACCAAATATTGTTTATACCTGCAGGTAAAGGTGAAAGATTGCATTCGCACAGTGACATCTCTACTTGAGCATAAGTTAATGGATCCTTTCATTACCTAATGCTAAATGCTGGTATTAGAGGGAATTATTGTGCCTGTGGCATGTTTAAATAGTGTGCTTTAAATACAAATAAAAGTGGAAGCACAAGCTTCGGCAATGACAAGAACATTGTTGCACTGTATTTTCCACAGGGAAGTCATAGCCAAGAAAAATAGTGCATAAGCAGCTCCACTTCAAAGATGGCAGGGCATGGTGTGATCCTGAGCAAACACCCTAAGCCAAAGCAGACAGCGCAGACTCTGGGCTCTGTACAGCTGCTCGTGCTGCATTTGCATAAGAACTTTCCAGTTGAGGTAGTTTCTTTCAAAATTCTCAGCCTCTCCCATTTTACAAGGTCCTTTAAAGTTTCCAGACAGAATTATTAAAGAGAAAAAAACAAGGTGGCTAGGGCCTGATAAAAGTGCCAATGATCACGACCACAATTTCTCGCTATTGTCTCACCGAATGACTCGCCAGTCACCCTTGTGTCTGGCACAGTGTTCAGAGATGAATTCAGATGGGCACAAGTTCGCCTGGCTGCCTTGTCACTTTGGGCTAGGCGCACTCGTTCAATCATAAAAGTGCATGCTGCTTGTTAAAAAGGCCTTTTATGTTTCGGTTCCTGTCGCCTTGCTCCAGATTTGTCATGTTAAAAAATGTTTTTCTCTCCTCCACTGCTATTATAATAGCTAGCTTCACCCCTCACTGTTACAGAGTAAGTGCTGCCATGATGAGAGAATGGAGCTGAAATGCTTCTGTGTGAAAGATATTTGTTTTTGTAATGATCATTTGTAATGATGCAATATAATTAACAGACTTGGGGTCGATAACTGTGACCCAAATGAAATTCAAAGATGAAATTATATTTCATTCAACCCACTAGAAAAACAAAAAGTTAGAGACACCCTAATCCATGACAGTCCAAAAGACTAAGTCTACTGAAAAAGACTGAAAGCCCGCTCAAATCGTACCAAAAGGAAGGATGACTACGCCTGTTCGGGATCTGATAAAACTCCATATCATTTGCTTTCCAAAGTCAATGTTATGTCATGTTTGTAACAAAAGTGGAGCAGGAAAGACTGTCATTCAAGGAGCACACCCATGACCAAAGCTAAATATTACTTTCTCTCATGCTTCTCACTAAAGGGTGAACTGAGTTCTTTAGGTATTTACAATTTATATACCAGTTATCACTGCTTAGTAAATTGTATTATTGTATCTGCAGACTGATTGTGTGGTAAGAAGCAGAAGAGGTGTTCTCCTGCTGAACTTAGTTTGTGGAAAGCTAAGGCCTCATGCACTTGTTCTTCTGGCTCTTAATATAAAGCAGAACTAATTATCATGAGAGTTCCATGGGTGATTAATGATATTGATTCAATTTTCCTATCCATGTTTTTCGGCCTCTTCTGAAACGTTTTCATCAGCATTGTCACGGACAATTAGAATGATCGTTCACTGCTGGCATCAAAGGCTGACTCAGAGAATGGGAAATAATCTAGCATTTAAACTTGCATACTTGGAAGGACCGAAAAACACGTTTGATGCCTTATTACCTCCTTCATATGTAATCAGAAGGGATTCAAGGAAAATGTTAACTATTCAAACAATGTTTTAACATCAGCTTGTTTAAGTGAGAACATGGATAAAAACTTATCGCTACTAATCACAACAAGGAAGTTTGATCTTCAAACGATTTAATGAAAGAAGGTGCTAGTATGTAAAAATGTGTGCATAGATACCAGGCCAGTAATAAAGGTCAGAGCATGATCCCATTAAAACAGATAACATAAGCCCAAACGGAAATGGAAAATGTATCTGCCAAAACATTGTGTACATAGTGTGACAAAATAAAACAGCATCCTACCCAGTATATCAGATATGCAAAGTGTTAAGGTCAGTAGTAATGCATATCTGGTTGCAATACATTTTGTTTCTGCAAAAGTACACTTGTTCCGAGCTACTATTAAAGGTACTGTAGTCTTTGTTGGTAGACAGTGTTGTTAAAATCAACATTTACGATTTAACTCAAGTTAGCAACTGTATAGTGTAAAGGCAGTGTGGTTTTGTTTGTTTAACTTCTAGTTACAAAACCGGTTATTAACATTTATTTAATGGTACTAAACGTCTGATGGCAAAAACTAAGAACATTTGTATTGACTCTGCCATGAAAGGCTTACTTAAATGAATTAGAGTTATGGTTGGGGGTGTTGTCTGATTAAAATTAAAATAAATTTCTTCTGTAATGGCAAGTACCAAATTCACAGATACTACAACCAGTGCTCGAATCGAGGGGGGGGGGCTGGTGGGCGGGGGGATTCGGGACCACCCCATAAGGCATTAGAGACCCCCTATGACAAGTAAAAAATAGACTTAGGAGGGTCCCCAAGATTATTAAAACATATATGAATAACACAACTGGGGATCATAAGACTTGACTAAATTCGAGCACTGACTACAACCAAATATACAGTGGAACCTCGATACTCGCAACCTTGACACTCGCAACCTCGATAGTTTGTGACTTTTCATTTGAAAAAGGACTAAGAGTAACTTGTAAAAATCTGATAATCTGATCTGAGCTGCGAGTGGCTCGAAAGTGCGGAGTAACATTTCAAAAGAGAGTTTGTACTAATAAATGACATAAAAATGTTTGAAAAACGATTTTATTATTGTATTATTCATTTCAAGTAGTAAATAAGACATTTATGACAAGTAGTTCACAATTATTGTTGAGTTTACAGTACAGTACATGTTCAATTCCCCTTGAAAAAGGAACCATCAAAAGGAGCGAGTCAAAACCTTGAAATTTTTGTTACTCGCGTGGGGTCATAGAACGTAACCTCCGAGAGTATCGAGGTTGCACTGTACTTTCATACTATTCCACTTTCATACTCTTGAGATCATACATGAGCTGAACTATTGACAAATATTTCTATTTTTGCTTCATCTAAAGACATCTAGGTCTGCATTTTCTATTGGTTTACAGAGCAGGTTGCAGAAGCTTTTTAGTAGCGATTCAAAAGTACTCTATGGGATCACTGTTTTTGTGAGAGTAAAAGAGTAAGAAACAATGTAAACCATTATTTATGGTTTAAGACAAAGAGTTTTTGCATTTGTGAAAAACCTTTCTGCTTTCCTTCATAAAATCAACACATTGTACAACCTTTTTAAAAAAAAAACACAGTATGCTGGTTTAGTAGGTAATGGCCAAGGAAGTCGAGTAAGTTCAACAGATGGCAGAGCTGTTTGTTCTAGCCAATCTGGCCCAAAATCCTTCACTGTGAATCACACTGGGCAGCTTCTGTGTGAATACATTGACTATTACTACTGCAATGCTGTAGGTATTCATGATGAACTAAACCACCTTCTATTGGATGGATAGTTCCAGAAAGTGTTGCAGTATCTGTAAAACAATACTTTGTAGACAAAGTCCTCAGTAGGCACAGGTCTGTACTTATCAAGTTTCAATGCTCTGGTGGCTAAGGACAGAACCATTGTCACCCATCTGATTTTAGAACTGACAATTTGTGTAAGGTGTGTAAGAGGCTTGACCAGACCCAGATTTGATACAAAACCTTTTTTGTGTTCTGGAGGGCCATGACAGTAGTCCCCACAGCTTTCCCCATAGTCCTTTTTATCCACTGCTGCAACTCCATGGGAATAATGTGCCACTGCAGACAGGCACCTGAGGGCAATTTGGTGCATCAACTGTTTTGCTCTCATTTTTGACTAAGGAAAGTGATAGTTTAACATTTCCTGGATCTGTGCAGTAAAGACGTGTCCAGGTACCAATGGCATCTAATACAGTGTATGACATCTAACACAATGTCATTAAGCCAACAAAGCTTGTCACCTCATCTGCATTAAAAGCCACAGTGATTTATGGCACCCTGTTTACACTGACTCACATAGGTTAAAGTGATGGGCCCTCTGGGCACTTTCTGTGAACTGTTTTTTTTTTTTTTTGCTTAAGTACCAGTGGCAAGTGTCCCACTGTATTATTCATATAACATACACTCAAGTATTTCATGTGCTTAACAAATTATCTCTTTTATATTTTTTTGTATGTGCTGCAGTTTTAACCCCCTAAATACCAATGATCTTGATGAAATGGCTTTGTCCAAAAAGTGTTGTTTTAATAGTCATACTCATGCCCTCAAGAGAGCAGCGCGTAATCTGGAGAGAGAATGGAGAAAAACAAAATTAGAGGTTTTTAGAATTGCTAACAAAGAGAGTATGCTCAGCTATAGACAGCCGCTAAACGCTGCTAGGGCCGAGCACCTGAGCAAACTCATAGAAACCAACCAAAACAATCTTAGGTTCCTATTTAATACAGTGGCTAGATTAACAACAAATCAGATATCTGAGAAGAGTATTCCACCACAGTTTAGTAGTGAGGACTTTATGAATTTCTTCACTGAAAAAATTTAAAGTATCAGAAACACAATCATTTAGGTCCAACCTCTGACAGCATCTCGTGATCCAGTCTCACCTAGAACTCCACAATTATAATTACAATGATTTACAAGTATAAGACAGGAAGAGCTACATGATTTTTCCACCAAAGCCAAATCAACAACATGTTTGTTAGATCCCATTCCAACTAAATTACTCAAAGAAGTGTTACATACACCTGGAGAGCCTCTTCTCAATATTATTAACTCTTTACTATCTTTAGGTCTTGTACCTAAACCCCTCAAGTTTAACCCCATAAAGAAATCTAATTTGAATTCAAATGAACTATCAAAATACAGACCCATTTCAAACCTTGACCTGTTTATGTCTCAGATTTTAGAAAAGATTGTGTCTTCCCAGTTATGCTCCTTCTTACAAGAAATCAGTATCTTTGAAGAGTTTCAGTCAGGTTTCAGGCCCAATCATAGCACAGAAACTGCATTAGTTAAAATTACAAATGACCTGTTTTTAGCTTTGGACTGAAGCTACATATCTCTGTTAGTTTTACTAGATCTTAATGCTGCATTTAAGCACTATAGATCATTACTTTCTCCTAGATCGCTTACAAAATTACTTCAGCATTCAGGGACAGGTTGGTTTAAATCCTACCTGTCTGTTCGTCACCATTTTGTAGATTTAAATGGAGCTCTATCCAGGCTAATATAAGTAAGTTATGGGGTGCCACAAGGTTCAGTTCTAGGACTCCTGATTTTTACAATATACATGCTTTCTTTGGGAAATATTATTAGAAGGCATGAGATTAGCTTCCACTGTTATGCTAATAATACCCGGCTATATATCTCATCAAAACCAGATCAGGTCAACTGAGTGTGTTAAAGAATAAAAAGATTGAATGACTTTCTATTATTAAATTCTGATAAGAGAGAAATATTGCTCATCGGCCCTCAATTCAATTCAATTCATTTTTATTTGTATGGCGCTTTTAACAATGAACAGTGTCTCAAAGCAGCATTACACAGATAATGTGGTGATAAAAATCCTGGTGGTGACTGTGGCAAGGAAAAACTCCCCAAGATGGCAAAAGGAAGAAACCTTGAGAGGAACCAGACTCAAGAGGGAACACATCCTCGTCTGGGTTGCACAGAATGTCCATTTATTACAGATAAATGATGTTGCGGGGTGCAGTGATGGTGATCAGAAGCAAACTGTAGTCCTGAGTCAGTGAAGCAGACTGTTGACATTAACTACAGTCCAAATCCAAATCCTCAGAGTTCCTGTTCTTACTCCGTAATTTCATGTAACCTCAGGGTGTTGATGAGAAACCATCCCCAGTTTCACAGACTGGCCTCCAGTCGAAGAGAACACTATCCAGAGGCAGGCCAGGACTAAGTGGGAAGATCCAAGGAGGGGAGATGGACAGGAACCGTGGTCACTGAGACTGTGTCTGAGTCCCGAACACTGATTGGAAGGCTGTTCCATAACTGTGGGGTTTTATAAGAGAAAGATCTGCCCCCTGCTGTAGTCTTCATTATTTGAGGTACCAACTAATAGCCTGCACCTTTTTATCTAAGTAGGTGTGGAGGATAATAATGGTACAGAAGTTCACTCAGATACTGCAGTGTGAGACCGTTAAGCACTTTATACGTCAGTAGTAGTATTTTATAATCAATGTGAGATTTAATTGGGAGCAGTGTAGACTCATTAAAA